>BLSH010351732.1:1181790-1195036 GCA_018402905.1 Glandirana rugosa | reverse complement strand
CAGCTGTACGCTTGACTTTTCTCAGTTCACGGGCAGTTATTTTGCGCCTTGGTTTTTCCACACGCTTCTTGCGACCCTGTTGGCTATTTTGAATGAAACGCTTGATTGTTCGATGATCACGCTTCAGAAGCTTGGCAATTTTAAGAGTGCTGCATCCCTCTGCAAGATATCTCACTATTTTTGACTTTTCGGAGCCTGTCAAGTCCTTCTTTTGACCCATTTTGCCAAAGGAAAGGAAGTTGCCTAATAATTATGCACACCTGATATAGGGTGTTGATGTCATTAAACCACACCCCTTCTCATTACTGAGATGCACATCACCTAATATGCTTAATTGGTAGTAGGCTTTCGAGCCTATACAGCTTGGAGTAAGACAACATGCATAAAGAGGATGATGTGGTCAAAATACTCATTTGCCTAATAATTCTGCACACAGTGTAATGCGTTTTTTGATGGATTTTGCATTTTGCAGAAATGCAAGGAATTTTTTTTAACATGGGTTCCTATAACACGTTCACATCAATGCATTTTTGTGCCTCTGCATTTTTGGAAGTTGGGGACTTTTTTTCCAGCAAAATGTAGCATTTTACATGTAATAGATTTCAATGGGCATGCAAGAAAATGCAAGTGCTGCATTTTTGATGTGTTTTTACAGCGATTTTGCCGCAATTTGCGTT
This sequence comes from Glandirana rugosa, assembly GCA_018402905.1. Lineage (NCBI taxonomy): Eukaryota > Metazoa > Chordata > Amphibia > Anura > Ranidae > Glandirana > Glandirana rugosa. The sequence continues at coordinate 1,194,359 of BLSH010351732.1, read as the reverse complement.
TTACATTTTTAAATCTAAGAAGGGTATATTCAGCGCAGACAGGAAAAAAGGACAAAAAGAGGGTTTGCAGGCTGGACACTAAAAGGCAATTCAACAATTCTTCCATAAGAAATAAAACAAGAAACAGTGCAGCGCAAAAAACTTCAGTCCAAATTGTGACCGGTAAAGTAAATCTAATCCTAGGTGTCGTCTGTGTTGTTATCACATCACAATCATGCAGGTGAAGATGACGTGGGTCCTACACCACCACTGCTAGCAGCCTCTCACCTCCCTCCTTCGGCCACTAGGACCTTCAGGCGTAAATCACTCAAGTAAGGTGACTAGGATCCTGGTCTTCAAACTTGGTTACATCATATGGGCTTCCATATAAACTCTCCCGATACATGAAATAAAAGACACTCTCTAGTGCTCTCTGTCTAAAATCCACAGTTTATTAGATATAAAATGAGGTACTCACATTAAAAAAAAACACCTCCACTGGTGTTAGTATGCAGGTATCAGATAAAAAAGTAATCCACAAGAAGATAGTCATGTGTGTGACGTCTGACGTGTTCCTCCCTCGGGCCACAGCATACAGTTTGTAATGGGGGTGCTGCCCCTTTAAGAGTTTCCACCTCACCTGTATGTACAGGTAAAGTGACCTATCAGGTGAGGTGGAAGGTTCTGGCAGCAGGTGGCACTCTATATAGGGGGGCTGCATCCCCGGGGTTTTGGCGGTTTTTTGCAACCCACAGAAGACCTTCAGACATTTGAGAGGATGGAGTCACTGCTGAGGAGAGTTTTAGAGACGGCGCAAGCTAATGGAGATGAAGACTGACTGAAGAGGTGTTTACAGCTTACCGAAGAAGGAGAGCATTAGGCAGGGACAAGTATGAGTGTCGGCACGGCGGCGAGAGACATGTTTGAAGGGCGGCAGAGCGGTATGGGTGTCCGGGTTGGCTCACGGTCAGAGCCTCTAAGCAGAGGTTGGGCTCTGGAGAGAAGGCAGGAGGTGACTGAGCGTCACGAAGAGGAAGACTCGGGGTGGCGGGAGCAACTGAGTGACATGGCCATTGTGGGTGGAACTTGCTGCCGTTTAAGGAAGAGGAGGCAGGCCTTCTCCCCGTCTCCAGCCGGGGCTAGCAGTGAGACTGCATGTGGGCAGAACGCAGCACAAGAAGAGTATTCCACCCACCAACACAAGAGGAGTTGCCAGGCAACGCAGGCAGAGGGCTAGGCTGGAAATTCAGCCTGAGAATGATGGCATGCAGCAGCTGGAGGTCGGTGTCTCTTCTCCTGATGTTCAGCTGCAGCTGAGTGAGAATACAATAGGTTCCCCTGTAGTGTCTGAGGGTGAGTCTTGTAATTTAAGCAAACTGTCTGTACTTGTGGGTTCTTTGGAAAAGCTTGTGGGTTCTCTTGCAGGTCCACAGTCTATGGTGTCACAGTCAGCCAGAGTTTGGGCGGGTGTTAACCCCTCAACTGCCAATGTGCCGAATACTGAGGCTTTGAATGCTAATTTACATTTGCCAGGTGCATGTTTTAAGGAGGTCCTTCCTTGTGAAGTGTCTCCTTTTTCATTTACCGCTTTCACTAAAGGAGAAAATTTGGAGGGGTGAATTCATAGAGTTACTATCCCTGTTGCCATCTGCAAGGGAATCTAATTATCGTAATGAAAAAAATCAGAGGACATGCAGGAGGGGGATAGGCGTAAGCAAGCACCCAGATCCTTCAATAATTGGTTACAGGCATACTGTGTCTTTTGCAGTGTGCTTGGGGAAAGACATCCTGAAATGTGCTCTGGTTTATTTCAGCACCTTAAGAACGTTCTGGAGGCGTATAAAAATTTCAGTGGAATGGGTTGGTTCATTTATGACGAGTTGTTTCGTCAGAAGTTATCCACCCATTCTAGCCTAAAATTGGGGATGAAGGACATGGGGTTATGGCTTAACCTCATGTTACCTGCAAAACCCCCTATTGCTAAGCAGCCAGTTGCCTCTCCTGCTATTTCTCCATACAGGAGAGGTATTTTCTTTGCTTTCAATGAGAGCCAATGCAAATGGAGTACGGCTTGTAAGTATAAGCATGAGTGCTCACATTGTACAGGTAATCACCCTGAAACAAAGTGTTTTAAAAAAGCAAGCAGCACTGGGTCAGTGCAAAGGGATATTTTTCAGAAAAATGGTTACTCCGGTGATATTAGCAAACATGCAACCTTGGTTGGACAAGTATCCAGGCAGGGTGACAGTGTCCTTCCTCGCTAACAGGTTCCAGTCAGGCTTTTGTTTGCCGAAAATTTTCAGGGGTAGGGTGTACTGTGTCAAAAAATTTAAAATCCATGTTGGAACATCCACTGTTGGTTAAGAATAAGCTGGAGAAGGAGATTTCGGAGAGCCGCATAGCTGGGCCCTTCTCAGACCCCCCTTTCATGGATTTTAGAGTTTCCCCTCTGGGAGTGGTGCCAAAGAAAGATCACAATTCATTCCGGCTTATACATCACCTTTCCTTTCCCAAAGGAAGTTAGACTGCTGGGTAAGGGTATGCCTAATGGCATGCCTAATGGCATGGCTGTGATTGGCCAGTGCATCATGTGACCAAGCCTCTATATGAGGCTGGAGTCACAGTGTTGCATGTCATATGCTCTCAGGTTAGTGTAGGGAGAGGATGCTGCTGGTGCTGCGAGGGACAGATTGTGAGGGACAGATTGCAGATCTAATAACTAGGTAGAGATTGCTACTACTGCTGTGAGGGACAGATTGCAGATCTAATAACATCTCATCCTGCATTACAGAACGATCTGATTACAGAACGATCTCTCATCCTGCATTACAGAAGGATCTGATACTGGACTAGGTAGAGATTACTACTGCTTTGAGGAACAGATTGCAGATCTAATAACATCTCGCATTTTTCTTCCTTTTGCAGCCCTCTAGCACTTTCCAGGACTTTTTTACAGCCATTTTTGTGGAGAAACGTTCGGGTTCCCATTGACTTCAATGGGGTTCGGGGTCAAGTTCGGGTAACGTTCCCGAACCCGAACGTTTCCGCGAAGTTCGGCTGAACCCGCCGAACCCGAACATCCAGGTGTTCGCTCAACTCTAGTAGTGAGTTATGAGTCTGGTTTTGATAGCATAATTCACTACCTAGATGATTTTCTTTTTATTGGTCCAGCCAGTTCTTCTAGGTGTGGTAATCTGCTAAAACTATTCTTGTTATATGCAAAATTTTTCGGCATCCCTATTGCACATGAAAAAACTATTTGGCCAGCCACATCTATTGATTTCTTGGGAATCCATATTGATACCTTAAGCATGGAGTTTAGTTTGCCATGGGACAAAATTTATCGTTTCAAATTTTCAATTGTTTGCATTCTGAGAAAGAAAAAAGTCCTTCTGAAAGAACTGCAGTCCCTATTGGGTCTTTTAGCTTTCGCCACTAGATGTATGCCGGTTGGTCGGATATTTTCTAGGAGGCTTTACCGAGCTATTTCAGGGTACAAGTCTTCATTTTCGCATTTAAGGTTGACATCGGACCTTAAGGAAGATCCCGTAGTTTGGTCTCAATTCCTAGAAGTATTTAATGGGAGATCTTTCTTTCAGGAGGAATTTATTTCTTCAGCAGCACTAAACCTATTTACGGATGTAGTCGGCTGGGTTGGTTGTGCAGCAGTATGGAACACTCATTGGTGTTGTACCGAATGGCCAGAATCATGGTTTGCTATTAAGGCCACTAAAAATATTGTATTACTAGAATTATTCCCTGTAGTTATGACATTTGAAATTTGGGGTCAGCATTTTGTTAACAAGCGTATTATAATACACACGGACAATAAAGGTGTCCTATATGCAGTAAATTTCCTGTCTTCAAAATGTACTTATGTCATTAAATTATTAAGACATTTTGTTTTATTATGCTTAAAGCTGAATGTCTGGGTTAAAGCACAATATGTGCCTGGGAAACTTAATTCCATTGCAGACTCTTTATACCGGTTTCAGTTTTGTCATTTCAGGAGCCTCCTTCCCAATGCAGACACAGAGGGCTCCCCTTGTCCGGATTACCTTTGGGATATACTCTATATAACCCTGTTGCTGATGCTATTAGGAATTCCCTGGCACCACAGACATGGGCACAATATGCTAAAGCCTGGGATGGTTGGGTCTCCTTTTGTCGGTATTTGGAAATTCCATGCAATTTTCATACAGAAATGAGTGTGTTGGCTTTCTTATGTTCTTTAATGGAGCAACAATTTTCTTACACTCATGTAATAAAATTGTTGGCGGGTGTTACTTTTTTCTTTCAGCTAATGAATCGGCCTGCTTGTAACAGTTTTTTTACAGTTTGGCAGGCACTTAAAGGTTACAAGAAGTCTCGTTTTCAAACTGATGACAGATGTCCTATTTCACTACCTATTTTGACCAGTTTATGTGAAGCTACTCGGGTTATGTTTTTCGACTTATGAAGCAATTCTTTCTCAAACGGCTTTTGTTTTAGCATTTTTCGGAGCCTTTAGAATTTCAGAACTTGTTCCCAGGAATAAATATAGCACTTCAGGGATTAAGTTGGATCAGGTGGTAGTTAACGAGTCTTCGGTGAATATTTTTGTTCCGAAATCCAAGACTGATCAGTTAGGTAAGGGAACATGGATTAAACTTGGGTGTTTGGATAGTTCATCAATTTGCCCTATCTTGGCAGTTCATACATTTTTGGGATTTAGGCCCATACGTACAGTGGATTTGAATCAATTTTTCATTCATAGGGATGGTTCCCCCCTTACCCAATTTCAGTTTAATTCAATTTTTAAGAAATGTTTACATTTTCTGGATTTGAGGATCCTTTAGGATAGGGACAGCAATGGAAGCTGCTAGAATGGGGCTAGAGGAAGAAGTGATAAAAAAGTTAGAGAGATGGGGTTTCTCAGAGGTATCGATTGTATATACGTCCTAATTTATATGTTTAATCTTTCAGGTTCCAAATGCTGTATTTGGATTATCGGCCACTCGTATGTTTATTGGGCCTTTAAGAGAGCATAAACGCGCTGTTATTCCAGGAATTTATCCATGAATCCTTCTGAGTTCATCATTTTATGGAAAGGTGTTAGAGGCCTGAAGTGGATTAATTTGCATTTTCATCTTTCTAGGTTGTTACAGGTTTGGCCTTCTCCGTCAATACTCATCATGCATCTGGGTGGCAATGATGTGGGTCAGGACTCTTGAGTTAATTAACACAATGAGAAATGATTTATATAGGATTAAGTTAGTTTTCCCCCAGACAACCATCATATTTTTGGAAATCTTACCGCGCCTTTTGTGCTTGGTTTCCCCTGAGCTCAAGGGTTTGGATAAAATCAGGAAGAGAGTGAACAGATGCATGCAAAAATTTATGCCAGTAATAGGGGGTTTTTCTTTTTGACATTTTGACTTGGAAGGAGGAGTTCCAGGTTTCTATAGACCAGACTCTCTCCATTTGTCAGACATTGGGATTGATATTTTTCATTTAAACCTTCAATCCTGTATTGAATTGGCCACGGGCATGGGGTGGGCCGGTCTTGTATCAAGTCCGGCTGGTGGGGACTTTGTTGATGTTTAAATTGATTTTGCTTGAGTTTTTTTTTTTATAACTTAGCAGTTAAGGTTATTGCATGATGATTGAAATGCAAATTTATTTTATAATGTTTATACTTGTTAAACCAAAATAAAGTGCAGTGGCCAATATTTGCCAAAATAAAAGTAAACTGGTGTGTGGTATTCTTTATTTATCATTATTGATGGTTGTCTTTGGGGGAGTTGGTTTGTATTAATGGGGGGGGGGGGGGTGTGGCCTGTGTTCCCATGCTGGAGTGGACCATTATTTGATATCACGCGCATTAGTTGCACGGCCCCCTCACCCCCATTGGTAGAAAAAATTCATATTAAATTTGTTCTATTGGGGCACAGCATAGAGTTTGTAATGGGGGTGCTGCCCCTTTAAGAGTTTCCACCTCACCTGTGTGTACAGGTAAAGCAACCTATCAGGTGAGGTGGAAGGTTTTGGCAGCAGGTGGCACTCTATATAGGGGGGCTGCATCCCCGGGGTTTTGGCGGTTTTTTGCAACCCACAGAAGACCTACCCTCCCCCCCTCCCGTCGCAGGCACTTATTTGTGGTCTAGTCACCTCTGTATTCGGGGGGGGGGGGGGAGGGGACTTCGTTGATGTTTAAATTGATTTTGCTTGAGTTTTTTGATAACTAAGCAGTTAAGGTTATTGCATGATGATTGAAATGCAAATTTATTTTATAATGTTTATACAGTAATTGTTAAACCAAAATAAAGTGTCGTGGCCAATATTTGCCAAAATAAAAGTAAACTGGTGTGTGGTTTTCTTTATTTATCATTATTGATGGTTGTCTTTGGGGGGATTGGTTTGTATTAATGGGGGGGGGGGGGGGAGGGGTGGCCTGTGTTCCCATGTGCACTATGCAGCAAATTCAACCAAGTGTTTCAAATATTAAAGTGGAGAATTGGGTGTGAAATCGAGAGCTCAGTTTTTCCTGCTAGAAGTTGATTTTTTTTTTTTTGCAAGATGGAGCTTTTTGTGAAAGTTTGCAAAGAGGTGACCTTGCTACTGTTTATGCTGATATGGACGCCAAGGGGTTGATTTACTAAAATTGTAGAGTGCAAAGTCTGGTGCAGCTGCGCATGGTAGCCAATCAGCTTCTAACTTTAGCCTGTTTAATTAAACTTTGACAAAAAAAAAACTGGAAGCTGATTGTTTTTTTTTATGCAGAACTGCACTAGATGTTGCACTCTCCAGTTTTAGTAAATCTTATCAATCTTGTAATGTTATGCCTACTCCTCATTACTAATCACCCTGTATGCTGAATTGTGTTATTACCTTTGTTAATCCATTTCTAGCCTTACTCCATCACAAACCATATCAGGTAATATATTAATTTTTCCTTTATTAACTGGTTCAGTGCCCGTTTTCTTTGATAAAGTACTGCTACTGGATACTAAGTATTATTTTCAGTGATTTTCTGTGATATTGCATGCCGTGTACACTCAGCCTGGTGTATCAGGGGGTCTGAAGTTCTTGGTTGAGGCAAAGATCAGGGGACCCAAACTAACCAGTAGCTCCAACAGGGGTAGCGCTGCACAAGTTCACTATTATATACAGTATATATTAGTATTAAAATGTCTGTCTTTTCCAAAATATAAGTGTAGTTCCTTTCAATATCATTTTTGTAGGGGTTATATTTAAAAGTAGTCTAGATTAAGATAACAGAGTGCAGTAAGAGCTCATTCATACCTGGTGCGCTGGGACCGTGTTGCACAACCTTGCCCAGCCCAGTCCCAACCCTAGACAGGGCAGCAAGTCTTTTTCCTTATGAGGCCAGTTCATACCACTATGTTGCTACAGTATATGCATGCAGTACTTTTTTTCAGCGAAGCATGGTGCAATGCAATCCACTACCTTACTCTGGGCTGCTGACAATAGAACTGAATGAAATATCCCTTAGGAAAAACCGTAATATCAGTTTCTTTATATTCCTTATATTTATTGGGGATTTACATTGAAAAATCTTTAGTTCTCAGGTCTGTTCAATATTATACTATATTATATTATGGAGATTGTAACAGACCGAAGGAACACCCTTAGGTAGGTGGTATACTAACCCTTTGAAGAGGAATTTCACAAAATATGATCCCCTTTCTGCCTCCATAACTTGAAACCCTAGGAGTTGCCTGGATTTGTTTTTGACCAGACAAAGCTTTTTTAACTTCTGTCTATTTTCTTGATTCTGCACACTTCCTCAATCTTTAAAGCCTGTGTACTGCTGATGAGCTGCTGTAGTATACCAGACCTTCCTTCCTGTTTTCCATTAGCACCTGCCCCATGGACTGTTTTAAAACAATTAGTCCCTATGGTCCTTGCACCTACCCAGCATGCTGCCTACCACTTTCCAAAAGCATCATATCTACTTAGTAGAAAGTGTCTAGCTAGAGGAGAGTCTAATAGCATAAAACATAAGGCTGTCTTCTGCAGTACTGCCTGTCCCCCTGCTAGTGATCATAGCCTAGTCATGGTAAGCCAATCTGAGGCTCAGTCTACATGCTTGCCTTGCAATGCGAATTCATCAAAGCATAGAGAATGACTTACTGCAAAGTGTTTCAGTATAAGAGTCCTTTCCGTCACTGACAGTACCAATTCATCCATCAAAATGGACCACCATCATGGCCTATGCTAGGCAATTTCTTAGCTCAGCATCAAAATTTCCACCTGAATGTACTAAAGAGTGAGCATGTCAGGAGTCTAGGCATAGGCGTGCGCACAGGGTGTGACTGGGCACACCCTAATCACCCCATGTGTGGATTCCCCATTTGGACTCCTGATATTATAGCAAAGCCCCCTAATGGGACTCCTAAAAAATTGTAAAAAAAAAAAAAAAAATGTAAACGATAAAATAATAAAAACATGTCCACTCCCATACTGACACCAATCTCTGCCCTTCTGACACTGTCAGTATATATACATGCATATATGTTTGAGCTTTGAAGTGCACACCCTAATGCAATAGGCTGTGCACACCTATGAGTCTGGGGTTAGTTGGCAAGCTCAGTAGCTTCTCAGCCTTTGGATGTGCCAGTGTCCTATGAAAAACAGTTTCTGGCCAAGTATCTGTAATGGTGTCAGTGAATCAGGGGTCGGTCAGCTTAGCTTCACAGGCTAGCATCCTTACATTAAGCTAACAGTGAGTCAGCAGTCTGCAATTACTTTGCAATCTGAAGAAAAAATATAGGATACCATCATAGGTGTGCACACAGTGTGTGCCGAGTGTGCCTGGGCACAACCTAATCACTCCATGCACATTAGCATTATCACTCTGTGTGCCAGCAGGAAGATGGGAAAAATCTCTATCTTACTGGCTCTGCCATAAGAGAAGTGCTTACACACTTCTCTTTCACTGTGCCAGCAGGGAGAGTGATCTTACTGCCAGTACCATATACTGTATATGTAGACACACATGTGCTTGAGCTTTAGGGTGCACACCTATGGATATCATATTCACTATAATTAGATTTATACTGTTTTGTTAATAACAACTAAGCCACACTCAGTGTAGATAAGCCACTCCACACCTTTATGTTGTCATGCTTTGTGCATCACCCAAGCAAACTAAATAGAAGAGCACCCCCTGGGCCACCACTGTGGATGTGTTTAGGCTCAAGCAGCTGATGGGGGCCTGTAGCAACTTATAGGTAAGTGAACCAAAACATTAAAATTCACCCAATGTAAACCCGCATGTTTGTAATAATTGCTACTGTACACATTCAGCAGTGGGAATCATGTAGTATATACAGCCAGCTGCCGTCCAATGTTTAGCAACATCTTAACATGTAACAGGTCATGTTAGTATAGTGCTACCCAGAAGGAGCCGCTGGCAATTGGGCCTATTTCCCCCCTTTACAGCACCCAGAGCCAGGCACTCTATTTTTTGCACACTTCCACAGGCTCAATAATCAGTCTAGGGGTTTAGTTTTTGTTGTTTTATTGGGGAGCAATGAACTTGGATAGCGATGGGAGCAGTGGTGGCTGGTGCTCAATATTTTTTTGGGGGGGGGCAAACCAATGCCAATTCTGCCCCCCCCGTGGGAGACGGATGGGAAGGCGGTGATCCCCCCCCCCCCCGGTGGGAGAGGGACGGGAAAACGGCGATCATGGTGCTCCCAAGGAGAGAGGAGGTGCAAATGCGAAGATGACTTACAAATTATGTGCTGGCGTTCCTTACCTAAATGACAACTGCAGAACTTGTGCTTCTGTGTATGGCATTCTGCACCAAATAAATCAGTATGTCAGTGTGATGTTAGATGCCACGGCCACTTTTGAGAAGTTTCAGTAAAGTGCAGAAAATATATTTCATGTGTGGGCATTCCTTTATTTTTAATTATTAAAGTGGTAGTAAACGTACTAAAAAAAAAAAAAAAAAAATCTCCCTGCAAGGTAAAGTCATAATGTGCTAGTGCATCACATACTAGCACATTATGAAAGACTTACCTTGAAACAAAGCGCTCCATCGGCGTGGTGTCACTTCCATTTCAGAGGCTTTCATCTTCAGCCGGTCTTCCTTCCGGGTTTGCGAGCTGCGGGTGCTTGAATGGCCGTGCCACAGTGATGTCACTTCCACGGATGCGTGTAGGAGTCTTGGCCGTGGCACACAACTCTGAAGGAACAACACAGGCATGCCCTTCCTTCCTGACATCACCGGCTGCTGCTCACTGGAATATCTCCTAAACGGTGCACATATAGGAGAGATTAAATTTACCTACAGGTAAGCTTTATTATAAGCTTACCTGTAGGTAAAAATCATAGAGGGGAGTTTACTACCACTTTATGGCCTACTGCCCAGTGGTGTCACTAGGGGGGAGCGGGGGGTGCCACCCGCTACAGGGGTGACACCATCCCGAGGGCAATGAAAGCCCTGGCTCCCTTTGGCATCTCTTTTTCTTCAGCTGGAACACACTCCAGCGCCGCGGCTGTGTCTGTGTTCTCCTCCTCTCACTACTACACTTCTGCCGGAGCCTGTCACTATTCTCCGCGGGTGTTCAGTGTCCCTGAGCCGCTCGAGCTGTTGCTGTAACGGGCATGAGGGTGGTTAGAGGAGTGGTTAGAGGAGTGGGTGTGTACTATTGCAGGAGGGGGGTGGTTTGTCCTGGGGGGTCTGTACAGATGGAGGGGGTGGTAAGTACTGAGGGAGGGTCTGTACTGAGGGGGGTCTATACTGATGGAGGGGGGTCTGTACTGAGGGGGGTCTATAGTGAGGGGGAGTCTATACTGATGGAGGAGGGTCTGTACTGAGGGGGGAGTCTATACTGATGTGGGGGGTCTGTACTGAGGGAGGGGGGTCTGTACTTAGTAGGGGAGGTCTGTACTGAGTGGGGAATATACTTGGAGGGAGGTCTGTACTGAGGGGCAACTATAGTTAGTGGAGGGGGGTGACACCATGTTTTACCACACCGTGTAACACCAACCCTAGTGACCCCACTGCTACTGCCACGACCAAAATGGCAAAGTGTTTCATCTACCAGCAGGTGGGTAGTTGTGCTGTGCAAGACAAAGCTTGGAGGGTACTTGTATGGTTTGGCACCAGCACACAGCAAGTTGCGGCCCCCTTATAGTCAGACCTGCTAAAGTACGTATAATTAATTTTCCAGAATGTAATATAACAAAAATGCTCAGGCTTCTCAGTGTGACGGGAAACATTGATCATCATTTTTTTTCATCATTGGCAGAGCAATTTAATTTGATTGGCAAAACACCCATACAGTAGATACCATTACCAAAATATCACATGTTAAAGATCTGCTAATGTCAGTGTGACTTATATTGCACCTTGCGACAACAGTAATGGAAGTATAGTATGGGGTCTCATCTATGGCTGAAGACATTTGGAAGCAACTCTACACTGTTACACAGATCTCAAGGGCACGCTATAAGTAGAGGCATGGGGTCACAACATACAATGTTGTCTAAAGCCTGCACTCTTTTACTTAGACAACCTAGAAAACTAAAATCAGAACCATAGCTAATACAATAAATAATAAGAAGCAGCGTAGTGTTTTAACCCATAGAACGTGAATCAGGCTATAAATTGATGAAATCCCTAAAGCACCTGTATCTTGCAGGAATGAGTCTTTGTTTAAACTGTCATAATAAATACTACTACTATTGCATTTATAGTTGTACAGTGTACAAAAACTTCAAACCATTCATATCAGTCAACATTCCCCGGAAGTAGGAAGTGACGTCACCCGCGACCTTCACTATCCGCACCACTGATGGTTCCTCCTCCTCCTCCGTGGGAACTAGGAGGACGCAGGAGGATTTTCATGTTATGCTATTTGGCCATGCACTGGGCTTCAGTGCTACGTATGTAAGTAACTTTGCTTTTATTCAATAAATGTGTTGTATATGACGGAGAGCACTAGATGTGGTCCTCTTTCTTTCATATCCCATGATTGGCGGTATGCTGAGGATTGCTGATTGGAATACCCTGTCTATGAGGTTCATCTGGGATTTCCACCTGAATTTTGTGTTACCCCTCTTATGATTAAACAAGGCTGTCATTGGCTCCTGTAATAAGAGCCTACCTGTTGAGGTGAGAGGCTAGAGTTTACGGTGCAGGTGGAGTGGCACTACAGCACTTTTTGAAGACCATTGCACTACGTCACACTGGGTGCTTTTAATAAGAACATTATTTCAGCGCTGCACTTTAATATCAACATGGAACTTTGAGATGTCTCGCGCAAGGTATCCTTTGGTACAATTTACCTGAAATCACGTTTAGATATTTTACGTTTTTCGTGATTTTTACGTATCCACCCTTAGGTCGGAATCTTGCTCCTGACATAAACACATACGCAGACACTTATACCAACCCGGTAATGTGGCATTCGAGACGACCCTTACAACTGACATTTTTTACCACATACGTCAGTCGCGTCATTAGACTCTTTGTTCGTCGACTTGTGTTATCCGTTAAATATTTTAGGATTTTTTCAAGGTACAACTATAATTTCACGTCGCGACTTTATTACAAGAATAATTTTCGTGGG
>BLSH010351732.1:1132563-1147192 GCA_018402905.1 Glandirana rugosa | reverse complement strand
GCTCAGCCACCCCATCCATGCTCAGCCATCCCATCTACGCTCAGCCATACTCATCCATCCCCATCCATGCTCAGCCATCCCATCTATGCTCAGTCATCCCCATCCATGCTCAGCCATCCCATCCATGCTCAGTCATCCCCATCCATGCTCAGCTATCCCATCCATGCTCAGCCATCCTCATCCACGTTCAAACATCCCCATCCACGCTCAGCCATCCCCATCCACGCTCAGCCATCCCATCCACGCTCAACCATCCTCATCCACACTCAGCCACCCCCCATCCATGCTCAGCCATTCCATCAATGCTAAGCCATGGCTCATCCATTCCCATCAACGCTCAGCCATCCCCATCCAAACACAGCCATCCCCATCCATGCTTAGCCATCCATACTCAGCCATCCCCATCCATTCTCATCCATCCCCATCCATGCTGATCCATCCCCATGTCATTTTTGCTATGTACATGTTATGTGTTAGAAATATGGTATAAATGGACAACTTCCCACATTTTCAAAAAACTTGTGGAAAAAAAATGACATGTTCAAAAGATTCATTATGCCTCCTAGAATAGACATTGGGGTGTTTACTTTCCAAAATAGGGTAATTTTTTGGGCATTTCCATTATCCTGGTTCTCCAAGACCTTCAAAAGTGCAAGAGGTAGTCAAGAAATGATATGTGTATTTTATGTCCCTAGAATGCCTCATGGTGCTCCCTACATGTTGGGCCTCTCTAGGTGGCCAGGCCAAGTTAAAATGAGCCAGTCTGGATGAAATCCAGGGCCAAAATTTTGTCCCAGTCCAGCCCTGCTGACATTCAGCAAATTTTCTACTGATTTATTGTTTGTGAAGACAAGAGAAACCTCCTTAACCACTTGCTTACTGGGCACTTAAAACCCCTTCCAGCCCAGACCAATTTTCGGCTTTCAGAGCTGTCGCATTTTGAATTACAATTGCGCTGTACCTAAACGAAATTGTGATTATTTTTTTCCCACAAATAGAGCTTTCTTTTGGTGGTACTTGATCACCTCTGCGTTTTTTATTTTTTGCGCTATAAACAAAGAGCGACAATTTTGAAAAAAGAACAATATTTTTTACTTTTTACTATAATAAATATCCAAAAAAAAAAAAAATGATTCATCAGTTTTGACTGATATATATTCTTCTACATAATTTTGGTAAAAAAAAATCGCAATCAGCATATATTGATTGGTTTGCGCAAAAAGTTATTGCATCCACAAACTATGGGAATGGATCTATGGCGTTTTTATTATTATTTTTTTTACTAGTAATGGCGGCGATCTGCGATTTTTATCAGAATTGCGATATTGCGGCAGACATGTCTGACATTTTTTACACTTTTTTGGGACCACTGACATTTATACAGCGATCAGAAATTTAAATATCCACTGATTACTGTATAAATGTCACTGGTAGGGAAAGGGCTAACACTAAGGGGGCAATCAAGGGGTTAATTGTGTTCCTTCACTGTGTTCTAACTGTATGGGGGCTGGGCTGGCTGGGACATAATAGATCTCACTGATCCCGATCACAGGGATCAGTAGATCTGTTATGTCCCCCCTCACAGAACGGAGAACCGCCGTGTTTACATTGGCGGTTCCCCGTTCTGCCACTCTATTAGGCGATCGCGGGTCTCCAGTGGACATCGAGTCGTGCCCACGCAGCGTGCGGCGGCCATGAGAGCACGCTGCCGCCAGATGTGAGTGCTTGCAGGGAGCGTGCAAAGGGGCGAATGTCCATGGACATCCGCCCGGCAATTCAGATGTGTGCTGTATCCGTTTTTCAGCTATAGTGTGGATCTCTAGTGGTTAAGTTCCAATGGTACCGCATTAACTGTGTCAACGTCCAAGTGATAGACCACCACATAAAGATTTATGTTTTTGGTAACAGCCCTTCTCCCACAGTAGCAATCTATGGACTGAGAAGGACAACTTGAGACAGGGAACAGGAATACGGGTCTAATATAAATTAGTTTGTTTAAAGGGAACTTCAATCTAGATGATAGACTCAAATTTCTGCCTATGGAAGAAAAACAATCAATTTTCTCTCCAGCACTCAGGATATGTATTTTTGACACTGCCAACCTCTGGCCTCGCAAAATCATCTCTTATGGCTACAAGGTTGCAGGCAGGTGTAGCTTGTATTCTCCAAAGTAGATTCAGTCGACCGAAGCGGCAATGCAGGAGGGAAATGAAGTGGTGAGGAACTTGGTTCCTGTATGACTTCCTGCAGTCAACAAGGGGAACAGCTGTCTAATTGGACGCTGTTTCCCCACCGTGGCATCAGCAGTCATCTTAAATCAGGACAGTGTCTATTTAAGACACTAGCCCCCATGTTTGGCATGCATTTTGTGAGTGGCCAGAGTAGTGATAGGGATAGTAGGGAAAGGCTTTAGAGATAGGGAAGGGTTCCACAGGAGGAGGGGTAGTGTAGGGACTACATCTACCGCTCTTCAAGAAGCCTCTCTTTTGCGTGTGGACCAGCCAGACCGCATTCCGCTCCTCATTGCAGAAGCTGTCGGCACCTTTCAAGTCTACAGAACGCTGTTACAATTCGTTAGTGGCTTCGAACGGTGGTGCCTACCCACCAGGCATAATTGTAATGTGTTAAAACTGTCTACAAAATGCTGCTCTTGCCTAATTTAGACCATGCGTTGTTGATTAACTAGAACTGGAGAATGCCAAATCAGGTGCAGCTGTACATGGGGGTTGATTTACTATAGGCAAATATACTGTGCACTGCACGTGCAGTTATTCCGGAGCTTAAAGTGGTAGTAAACCCTGCTATGATTTTCAGCCAAGGAAGCTGCCATCTTGGCCTCTGTTTAATATACAGCTGCCATGATGCTGCACATGTGGTCAGCTGTGACATCAGCCATTGGATGGTTTGACAGTTTGGTTTAGAGCACAACCAATGGGAGTGTTACATTTCCGGCACGTGCCGTAAATGGAACTGGTTTTTAAACTGTTAAATGGATGGGTTTACTACCGCTTTAATAAATGAGGTAAAGCTTCACTTTGCAAAGAACACCCTATTACACGCAAGTAAAAAAAAACAGCATTTTGCTTGCACATGATTGGATGATAGAAATCAGCAGCGTTTCTCCTCATTTCAGAGCTTCCCCTCAGATCTAGAGCAACTTCAGTTGCAGTGCACAGTATATTTGTCTTTAGTAAAACAACCTACCTGTGTTTACTGTCCGCCACACCACGCTGCACCTTTCTCACAAAGTAATGAGAGCCTTTTACTCCTAAGAATGTGCTGTCAGTGTAAATGGATTCCATC
This sequence comes from Glandirana rugosa, assembly GCA_018402905.1. Classification (NCBI taxonomy): domain Eukaryota; kingdom Metazoa; phylum Chordata; class Amphibia; order Anura; family Ranidae; genus Glandirana; species Glandirana rugosa. Next base: position 1,143,889 of record BLSH010351732.1, on the reverse strand, counting down.
TAGGATCCAGCTTTCCCCCTTATGCAACGTAGTCCTGGAATGTTATTAATTATCAAGCTAGACACATTCAGATATCAAGTATCAGCCTGTGACAAGCTCCTCATTAAACTTGGAGTTTTGTCAGCAGTAAACAGCATTTATGATCCCCCGGAGTTCATAGCATCCTTGTACTATTCAGGGTAAGATAGTACTAATACAGCATATGGCTGAAAACACAGATTGCAATACACTCTTTCCTAGAGAGAAACAGCAAAGGTGAAAATCATCTACAGTATCTCACAAAAGTGAGTACACCCCTCACATTTTTGTAAATATTTTATTATACCTTTTCATGTGACAACGCTGAAGAAATTACACTTTGCTACAATGTAAAGTAGTGAGTGTACAGCTTGTATAACAGTGTAAATTTGCTGTCCCCTCAAAATAACTCAACACACGGCCATTAATGTCTAAACTGCTGGCAACAAAAGTGAGTACACCCCTAAGTAAAAATGTCCATATTGGGCCCAGTTAGCCATTTTCCCTCCACGATGCCAGGTCTCAGGTGTGAATGTAGAGCAGGTGTGTTAAATTTGGTATTATCACTTTCATTCTCTCATACTGGTCACTGGAAGTGCAACATGGCACCTCATGACAAAGAACTCTCTGAGGATCTGAAAATAAGGATTGTTGCTCTACATAAAGATGGCCTAGGCTATAAGAAGATTGCCAAGACCCTGAAATTGAGCTGCAGCATGGTGCCCAAGAACAAGGAGGCCGCAAGATCCCACCCCCCCCATATGTACGGCTATCGGGTACATTGTACCCCTACTCATTCACCAATAAAGTGTCAAAAACGAAGCAACCACAGGAGACAATTAGAGAAAAAGAAAAAAAAAAGTGTCCAGCGATGTAATCCATCGTCAATCACAGTGCGCGACAACCTGAAAAAAAAAAAAAAAAAACAGAAACAGCTCCTCCTTAATGGGAGGGCTCCCGCCGACTGCTGTCTTTTTCAGTTTGACAGCTCTTTTAAAGGCTAGGGCGGGGCCACCTGGTGAAGTAACTGAGTGATCTCGCCCCCCTCTGACGTCACATGAGGTCAGAAGAGGGCAGGGTCACCCCCTTACGTCCCCAGGTGGCTCCAACCTAGCCTTTATAAGAGCTCCGTGTCTCAGCTCTAAAGCTGAGACATGGACCTGAAAGGATATTCCAAAACTCCCAAGGCAGCATCCAGCTCTCAGGCAGAGGGCAAAGATAAAGAGTGGGTTCCTGAAGAGAGGCTTGGCACGCACGCTACGAGGAGCTCGTGAGTCTAGGTGAATTGACAGGTGGCACGCTGGATTCAGCCTAACGGCGGACTGCGCACCACAGACCATTCAGCTGCATATGATCAAATGCTCGTTTAACTTTGGATACATGTAAATGGAATGGAGCTTTTTATTGATTGGATTTTATCAATAAACAGCATTACACTATTATCTACCTTTTGTGGCTCATTTGATGGAGCTGTTCCTATACATCCTTCCACGTTAGAAAGAGTGTGGGGACCTGGGGAGTTGATCATCACATATACAAAAAAGCTGGTTGGTCATTTTATGGCCGAATAATCCTGGTGAGCGCATATGTTCACTGTGTGAGGTGGAGCACGCATGGTGTTTATTTACAGATACATAGAAGCACTTTACTTTATCAGCACTGGTGTTGGAACCCAGATCTATAGACTATTACATTAATTATTTATGATCGTTTGCTATCACAAACTGTGTTTCTAATTTTTTGGGATTTTTGGAACACAATTTTTGGAATCAAATATATATAATTTTTTTGATTTTTTTGAAAGAAATTTTGATGACATTGATAATTGATTGATTGGCACAGGAATTTTCTTAATTTTTATTGGTACTTTCTTTTGTTGTTTGTTGGTGTTTTTGAGTGAACATTTAATTTCACCACTTTCTCTTATAACAATGTTTACACATTCATTTATTTTGCTTATTTGCACATTTATGGTAGCGCCCTTTTGATATTCATTTTTTACTGGTTTTAGTGATTCACTAAATTAGGAGCAGCAACCAATTGTTCACAATTTTGCATATATTATTTATTTATGCAGTGGTAGGCACCCCTTTTGATCTGTTTTTTTTTAGTTCTGTGCGTATGTCAATAGTTACATTGTTAGTCAGGTTGAAAAAAGACACAAGTCCATCCAGTTCAACCAAAAAAATAGTAGAGTAGAACACATCAGAAAATTCTCAACACCCAGTCAATAGTAGGCCTTCTGGAGACATTGAAAGAAGTAGTGCCTTTACAACCTTCAAGGTTGTAGTAAATGGAATGTAGGTAGGTAATGGTCAACGCTGCCCCAGCCGGGAAGTTGAGTTATTGTGTTTCTCAGGTTTTTCCTGGCAGGTTTCTCCAACCCTTCCCCCCTCCAGTCCTGTGTGCAATGACAGAGATCCAGACCTAGCGTGGCCTAGGGGGTTCTTGCTGCTGTTCTGTTGGTTTGGTTAGGGCTGGTTTGTTTTGGTTGGACCTGTTCTTTCACATTACCCGGATTCTGGATTGCTAGTAATATGCCAAGATCAGAGTTCTCACTGTCTAAGAGGATTGCTGGGGCTTGCATTCCTTCCTGAAAACACCAACCATGAAATCTGCCAAAGATGGACTCTGTGCAGAAACAAAAATACGCTCCAAAACACAGGGGGCTATTCTAGGTATATTGTAGACATAGCAGACAATTTTAAACAAACACTCAGACATAGACTATATAAAATGGTACTTTATTACATATAAAAAAAGAGAATAAAAATAGAATCATAAAAAGCTTAGTGGCATGTAAGTAAAACAACACAATGGTGATTGTTGCCAAAACCTTGACCAGAAAGAGCAAATTGATTAGATAACCGACGCGTTTCAACAGTAGTGATTTGGATTCTTCTTCAGGAATGCTCATATATTAGGTACAAGGATCTTCAAACTGTGTTCAGGTGCTTCAAGTCCGGCTGTGTAGTCCCTGCTCTAGTATGTTAATTGCTGGCTGATCCTTTTTGGTTCAGTTTTGGCTGTCTGTCCTTCAGCTAATTCCATCATCATGAATTAGATAATACCAGCACACATACTGGCTCCAATAACATCTATTTTGGGCAATCCATACATTTTTTGGATGTGAAATTGAGTCTCCCACCAGCCTGTTTGTTACCCCAGTGGCTCCACTAGTCCAGGTATGGCAGTTCTCTTTCTCTGTCGGTCTCCTCGGGAGGCTGCAATACATTTCCACTTCCATGTGGTTTTATCTCTTGTGGCTGAGTACATTGGAGCACCTGAACACAGTTTGAAGATACTTTTACCTGTTACATGAGCATGCCTGAAGAGGAATCCAAAACCCTGGTGTCAAAACGCATCGGATGTCTCATCAATTTGCTCTTTTTGGTTAAGGTTTTGGCAATAATCACCATTGTGTTGCTTTACTTACAAGCCACTGATCTTTTTATGATTCTATTTATATTCTTTTTTTGATATGTAATAAAGTAAAACTTTATATAATCTGTGTCCGAGAGTTTATATTGTCTGCTATGCCTATAATAGTTCCTGGTTTTGGAGGGTATTTTTGTTTCTATTGGAATTGGGATGATGGCACTCTCACGACTCTACACCATACATTTACTCTTTCCTAGGCAGGTACGCTGGGGCAGCCACAAGCGTGAGTTTAGGACTAGGGATGTTAGGGAAATATTTCCACTTTTTTCTGCACTGTTGTCTATCTATGTCATCATGTTAATTTATTAAAGTAAAGCTTTTGAAACTTTGCTTTTGCCTGGTCTAAAGTTACTAAAGGGGTGTAATGTAAATAACTGGCACATATAGTTGCAGCTCACGTCACTAATCACATCAGGGTATGAAGATAATGGTATAAAAGTAATAGTGTGAATATACAAGTGGTAACCAAGGCTAACAAAGGTCTCTCGTACACATGTACATGTCACAGGTGAGATAGCTTCTCGCAGTGAGGGAGATGTTGTCGGCACTCCTTCAGCTGCGATCATCCCATAGCAATGGGAGCAGATCTGTACCACTGGGGCTCTCATCTTGTGTACAGGTATGAAAGAGGAAGCGTTAAGTGAAGTGCACGCTAGATGCATGGCTAGACCCCGTACTGTTACTGGGAGTGAGGCAGGACAGGAGGAGAGGGCAAGGGATCTGCATGTCCCTCCTAATTGCAGTGACCATGGTGATGTACAGGGACACCAAGAGAGTTTACTAGAGATCAGTCGGTTGTTCCTTTAAAGGTACCCCCCTGTGTAAGGCAGTGACTCTAGCCAAAGTGCCTAGCGTATCCCGGAAGAACCCACCCCAGGGTAAGCCTCTCTTGTGACCCTTGCTTGGTGCCCTACAAGGGGGGGAACATAGATGACATGACAAACAACCGCACCCCACCACCAACCCAGCCCTTACTGGCAAACTAGCTAACCCAACCTACAAGTGGGGACATAGTTTAAAGTTTATGTGGGGACATAGGACTTTAAAGATAAAAGCGCCCATCGTAACCATTCTTCTATGGGTCTGATTATAAAACTATGCAAAGTAATGAAGTAAAGGTAAGTCTAAGGCACAGTGATTAAAAAAAGCTTCAGCATGACTTCGGGTCAATCAAAAAAGGGGTGCTTTTCCTATCCAAGCAAAAGGGTTAGTTGCCAAGGTCAGTGACTTGATTCAATGTTCTGGGATTTGTTTTCTTTGCCATAGCCAGAGAAGTCTTCTGTCTTTCTCAGCCAAGGTAACTTTGCTTCAAAGGGAGGTAAGATGGAATGGTGCATGTTGCTGCTTTCTTCTTATGAACTGTCTTCTCTTCCTGCCAGTCAGCAGCTTTGAAAGCAGGACTGCAAGTATTGATGTTGATGTTGGCATCATTCTTTTGTTCTTCTCTTCCCTCTTGTTTTTCAGATCCTCAAGGCCAGGAGTCATAATTTACATTTGTTTGGACTTGATTTACTGTTTTACTGTTTTGAAATTTCAGATGGGGGCTTAAGTGCCTGGGTGTAACTTTAATTTCTTTTCCACTTTTTCCACTAAACTTTATTTTGTATCACACAGGGGACAAAACGACCCCTATGTGATATTGTTTGGTTGTTACAGGTTCTCTTTAATGAAACATCTTCAATGTCTTTTTGGCCCCTAATGTCTCACCTGATTTCCATCGAAGCTAATGGAGTGCAGATCATGCTGTATTAGCTTCTGTACAGCCACTGATTGGTTCCGCATGGCAGCCGACAGCCGGTTGTCAGATTTAGACATTCCTGGCTGCTGCCAAAAAATATTTTTTTAATGCCTCATTCAAAGCTCAGACCTAAATTAAGTTGGGAATCTGTGGCAAGACTTCTAACTCTGTTTCTGTTCACCTTCTGTATTTTTCAGTTCACATTCTATATCCTTATCCAGCCTCAGAACTAGAGCAATTTTGTAAAAAAATAACTGGCAACAAGTATCAGTCAGTTGTGCAAAGCTGGGATAAATACATTTGCTTTCTAAAGTTCATGACAGGGGGCAAGTGTGTGTGGAGGGGGTTGAATACTTATGCAACCAAAAAATATCTGCTTTTTTTTTTTTGTTCAACCCCTTCCTGTCAGTCGGATGCATATATGTGGCAGCAAGGAGTGGGTCTATGTTACCACATATATGCAGTGCGACATACAGTATATAAGGCTATCCCTTATTCTTAAATAAAAACAAAAAAAAATGTGTATAAAGAAATATAGAAAAATACTAGAATACCACTTAAACCAAATGAGTGAATATCAGCACATAAAAATATACCAGACAAGTGAATGGGTATTGTTGTACAGGCACTACATCTGCTGAAAGCAACAGTGGATATAACTCCTACCGCTGCCATGAAGCAAAGCATGTGGCATGTGTGCACCTGCTAAAGGAGGTAGCAGTTGGAGACAGTAAAAGTGTGGCTCAACCACAGGATTTTACCTCCCCAAACCTCACAGGTAGGATGAAAAAAGGTTATATATTTAAAATCTCTGCAAGGCCCTGTGCCAGCAGGCAGCAAGGGAGAGCATAGGGCAGTGTTACACCAGCTTTGTTCCTCTGCAGCTCTGTTTAGATGCAGGACTCAAGCTCCAAGTTGCTTCAGTCAGAATAGATGTCTCCCCACTCCCATATAATAATAACAGTGATGTACCAATCACTAAGCACAGCACTATCACATGGAGTGAGTTACATCTTGTTCATACTGGGAACTACCATGTATTTTCTTCACTTCCGGCGGTTGAGCGGATTTGCAGGGAAGCAAAGAAAAGGAGAGCATGTGGTGCTGGGGGGATGGGGTGCATTAAAACAAACCTAGTTTATTGCATGGCCAAACTACAGGTTTTTCTCTAAAGAGTAACTCCACTTTTGTTGAGAAGAAAATAATCTTCTTTGGGTGATCAATGCAAGGATTTAAAAAAAAAAGGTTGTTGCAGATTCCTTACTGTTTTTACTCTGAAGAAATAGCTGTTTGTTTCACTATGTCCTTTGCAGACTGATTCTGAATAAAAGTGACTGGAAAATTGAGCTAATACACTCTCAGTGTACTGATGAGAAATGTTGCAGTGTCTGCATCCCTTTAGAAATAATTAACTTGTATCTTAGTGGAGACTTCTGGAAAAATCAGCGAGCCAAGCAGGGACGCATTTGACATTTTTGGAGGCATTCTGTACACCAACAGTGAATTTTACAGAAAATTACAGAGCTGCAGATTAAAAATGAAAGGTCACTTTAATAACCAAGCCAAGTAAAAGATGGCTTGTGCAGCTATTGTATATGCTATAGATTTTTTTTAATTGATATATTTTTACCAAGAAAGTGAAGAATATTGTTTAATTCAAATGGGAAAATCCAAGTTAAAAACATTTTAGTTCCAGTCTATAAAAATACAAAATCTCCAAAAGTCCAAAGCAGTAAACACTGCATGCACCAGTATTAATAATAGCAAGAAATAAAATGTCATCACATATGGGAAAATGTAGTATGACATACAAGTATATATGTTAAAGTATGTTAAGTGGTCCTGCTTTGCAATACAGGTACAATTAATTTTCTTCACAGTAAGAATAATTTTTATTATGTCTATTTTTTTAACACTTTATTGCAATGGTCCATGTTGCAAACCATATTCTGTTAGATCCACATGGTGTGTATGGCTAATGTGTCCCCAAAGTAAAATGAATGCTTCTACAAATATTTTGATGAAGTCCACATTTTTTGTTCCCACATCATGAGGTCGCCTACCAGAAATGACTATTACCCAATTCTAAAGCTACTGTTTTGGATGCAGTCTGGCTACTACATGGTAATCACACAGTAGGACTACTGTAAGAACCATATATGCTTCTCATCTATCTGGCCTTATCTCAAACGTGGACTGAGCATTAAGTCAACAAAGTAGGTAATTACCATTAACCAGACAGCATATAACATATTTGTCATTTATAATATCTAAAACGATTGAAAATTAAAATCTGTCTTTTAAAAACTGCACAAAACAACGTGTTGATAAGTACTGTGCTGGCTCACAAATCAGGTGATTCGTAGCTTCTCATAAATAGATCTCGATATTCATATTTACTGCAAGACACAAAAGTCGTCGCTTAGCAACCCAATCTTCATAACTGGCCGAGTTCTTAACTTATAAAAGCATCAGAATTGTGGCTGTCTGCCTACTGTAGACATTTCTAGAAAGGGCTGTAGCAATATCCAGTTTTCACATATGCTTATTAGAATATTAGCATATTTCACGTGTTTGTGCATCATACTCATTGGGAAGAAACCAAGGTGCAAGCTGATGCCATGTGGTTAGAAGCAATTTATGTTGGAATGTGTTTAATTACTCCCATATTAAATACTGGCAATAAAGCTTTAAGATAAGTACTAAAACCTCAAATAAATAGTACAAACATTTAGATCAAAACCATGTACCTAACTGTCACCTTTTTGTTACCACCTGTATATAAAGGACAAGTTTACTAAAAAGAAATAAAAAAACCCTCACCTTTTAAAAGTTTTGGTAGGAAGACGTAGGACCATCCAATATACATTTTTGGGACTATGTTGCTACTGTGCACTACAATTATTATTATTTTTTTATGGACAGATATCAGAACTACATTTTGTTCTTATGCTGAATAAATAAATAAATTTACAGTGTTCATAGGTAGTGCTGAAATTTAAGTGATCTTCCAAGCTCCATCATGCTTTGATGCAATCCAGGTCATAAAAAACGTAAGGACAATGAAAACTGGTGAAGAACAAAGTCATCTCTGTACATAACAAGCACTTAAAAACATATTAATACTGCAGATAATGCCATCATTTTAGTCCTGTGCATGTTTTCTAAACTTTCATATCTACAAGGAGACAACAGCCCATAATGCTTATCATCCTAAACCATCCCGAAGATGCCTAAATTAAAAGGAAAACCAAAGTATCACAAAATACGTGGAAGGGCTATAGTTATATCTCTAAATGTGCCAAGAGTTGCTAAGATGCAGACAAAAATTCAACTTTGTACGTACCTTTGGTGGATGGAAAGCAAGCAGCCTCTTTGGATGAATTGTCCCTACCTCTTCTAGGAGTCTGAATGACCTTCCAACTCCTGGACAGGCTTTCCATGCATAGTAACTGGTATGGAGGCAAACCAGTGGTCTCAGTCTACACAGCCTGGTATCTCAGTGACATCAGCTCTCTAAATTTAGATTTAACCCTGTGGACTAGGTTTTAGGCTTAATATGAATTAAACTTAAACTAAAGAATGTCTTCATTTTTTATTGGAGGTCATGTATTGATCTTGGTAACAGTGATAGGGAGTAGAAATGTTGTCTTGTGGGTAATTGATAAGATTACAGTATTTCTAAATGTGTTAGGCTCATGGCACTTTGTAAGAACAATGTGCTGTGGTGTCACATGGTATTTCTCAGTTTGGAGGTCATCTGTCAGAACTTTTTTTTTTCTTGTAACATGAACTGCACTTGTGTTCTGTCATTGCTGTTGCCTTCTGCTCTGCAGCCCATAAATACTCCTGCAAAATGCCTTTGTACATGACATTAATCCTTTTAATCATAGCTAAAGCAACTTTCTAGTAATTTTAGTATTAATAAACAAAGACGTTAATATTTCTTACAAGTTTTTAATACCTTTATTATGTATACCTTTTTATGTGGGCCAGATTATAGGAAAGGATTAGGCTATGAGCAATGTACAAAATGGTGTATCTCATAGGAATCATTCACTAAGCATTCTCCAGGATATTGCCAAAAGAATGGTCACATGAACCCCCTGAAGTACAGAAGCCTACATGATTCTTTTTTAACTTTAATGCTGCTATTTAGTACATGGAGAGGGCCCACATATGTTAAATGTACCTTGTTTTTTACTGCAACATCCAAATTACAGATGGCAATTCTTTTTTTTTTTGCCATGGGTTATTCAATGCACATAACTATTTTTCATTTCACAGTAAAGTGGACCTAAGCCTAAAAAGTGAAGATTTGCTATTTTATAGAAACCATCTAGAAATGTTGATTGTGCATAAGCAGCAGCCTGAAATTGATATCTTTTAATCTTGAATTCTAGGTCAAGAATAGCAGTGTGCTTTCTGACCTCACTGTGTCTAGGGACTCCTGTTTTTTAGTCATGGGGGAACAGTTCTGACCAAAGGAAGGAAATTTCGAAGATGGCCACCTCCACATAGAGACAGTGCAGAACAAGTCACGGTAAATCAGTAACAGGGAAAATATCCGCTCCTGGAAGGCCACAGGCAACACTGGAGACTAGTTCTTAGTCCTCTGTCTGTCTTTCTATAGGCCCATGTTCCATAATTTAGGTTCTCTTTTAGGCTTATGAATTATTAGGATAATTGCTATTTTGCACCATAACCAGTATGATTCTGGACAGCTCACTGACACAGTATGCTGACTTTCTTATTAAATATTGTTCTGCAATGAAAAATAATGGTACATTTTTGTATCCATATAAGTAAAACATTATTTATATTTCCCTTTTTCTGTTCTGCTAAGACTCTCGGAACTTCTCAGCCCCCACTGACATACCCAGTTAGATAGAACCACTCACATCTGGATAACATTAGTAAGTCACAAGTGTATAACAATGCACGGAAATTAGGCCAAAAACGAACAGATGATCAGTTAAGTAAGTGTATTATATCAAAGCAGGTAGACAATGCAAGACTTGTCATCAAGCAATAAACAATTCAATGTTGCGGAACTAATAAATTGACTTCTGATTTATTACCGGAGGAAATACCTAAACTACACAAATGTTAGTTTAATCTTTCACTGAAATATCTATTAATGAACAAAATCAGACCCAAATAACTCAATGATAATGTTCTTGGGTGCACTCTGTAGTGATACGAAAGATATGGGTATCTGTAAGTGTTCCTAAGCGGGGTACCCCTATATGGTGAAAGTAAACACCTGGTGCGTCAAGCTTATAAGTTGAGAAAAACAAAAATCTCCTGCGCTCAAGAACCTCTACCAGATGTCACACCATGTAGCAAGGGCACTCAGCTCAATATGTGATCTCTACGAACATGGTCATAGCTCAGCACCTTATGGTCTTGCTGCCCCCCTTCCAGGATCATGGGAATCCAAATACACTAAAGAGAAAACACAAACAAGAAGGGCGCACCGACCTTGTGCAATAAAGGCTCTGATGAAGAGGGTTCGCCCTGGAAACGCGTCAGCCTGGCCATACAGACACCATCTGGTCTCTCTGCTGAGGTGTGGTGTGTCTACTCCGTTGGAAGTGTATTCAATCCAATGCTTTGTCATTTGCTCCGTTTGTGAGTATATGGATTTTATCCTATATTTATAATAAATACTTTTTAATGGTATTGCACGAGGTCGGTGCGCCCTTCTTGTTTTCTCTTAAGCTTATAGGTTGGCCAGCTTATGGTGGGGCTCTCTTGTCAGTGGCATGCAAGGGTCTGTCTCTTTAAGAGTAGGTGGTATATAGCTTCAGGGCTGCTTAGTAGTGAGCAGTTTATGTGTAACTGAGTGTAGCAAGGGGGGTCGAAGCCAGCGGCGGCTGGTGTGGGAGGGGCGCCGCCTCCCTGCGGGCAAAAGACGAAAAAAAAAAAAAAAGTCAACCCCACCCACCTACAGGTGGCGCCGGTACATTGACTTTCTTTTTTTTTTTTCGTACGGTGACTGTTCTCTCGGGGTGGTATTCGACCGGTTGGATATTCGAATTCTCTTTTGTTCTTCCCGCGTGGCTGGAGCACGTTATGGTAATTTTTCATAAATAATATTTATATCCTATTTTAGGTATATGAGTG
>BLSH010351732.1:1067999-1085424 GCA_018402905.1 Glandirana rugosa | reverse complement strand
TATGACCGAAACAAAGAAAAAGGCATTTTTTCACAAAATTTTCAATCTTTTTTTTATTTATAGCACAAAAAATAACCCCCCCCCCCCAGTGATTAAATACCACCAAAAGAAAGCTCTATTTGTGTGAAAAAAAGGACGCAAATTTCATATGGGTACTGTGTTGCATGACTGAGTAATTGTCATTCAAAGTGTGATAGCGCTGAAAGCTGAAAAATGGCCTGGACAGGAAGGGGGTTTTCGTGTCAGGTACTGATGTGGTTAATAGTAATACAGTTCAGACTATATGGTGCAGTCAGTGTAGTACGGTATATATAACACAATGTATTGAAGTGGTTAAGGGGAAACTGCGCCAATTTTTTTTGTAAAAATGGCGTGGGGGTCCCCCCCAAAATCCAAACCAGGCCCTTCGGGTCTGGTATGGATTTTAGGGGGAACCCTGCACCAACTTTTTAAAAAAAAATTGCGTGGGGGTGCCCTCAAAATCCATACCGGACCCTTATCCGAGCATGCAACCTGGCAAGTCAGGATGGGGGGGCGAGTGAGCACCCCCCCTCCTGAACCATACGAGGCCACATACTCTCAACATTGGGAGGGTGCTTTTGGGTCCCTCCAAAGCACCTTGTCCCCATGTTGATGGGGACAAGGGCCACGTCCCGACAACCCTGGCCGGTGGTTGTTGGGGTCTGCGGGCGTAGGGCTTATGGGAATCTGGAAACCCCCTTTAACAAGGGGGCCCCCAGATCCCGCCCACCCCTATGTGAATGAGTATGGGGTACATTGTACGCCTACCCATTCACCAAAAAAGGAGTGTAGTGTTACAAAAAACAGTAGACAGTTTTTAACAAGTCCTTTATTAAAAATGTCTTCTTCTTCCCACGCTTCTTCTTCTTCTTTCCTCTGGTTTTCCTAGATCTTCTCCTTACCCACTTCTTCTGGTCTTTTCCTTCTTCTTTCGGTCTTCCTCCGCTTATTCCTTCCTCTCCTCGTCTTCTTCTTCTTCCTCCCGCTGCGGACCAGAGGCGACTCCCAGAATGGGCTGTCTTCAGTTTGACGATTATTTTTTTTTTTTAAGCAAGGGTGGGGCCACCCGTTGATGTAATCGAGTGAACCCACCCCTTCTGAGGTCATGTGACATCAGAGGGGGTGGGGTCACCCATTTACGTTGCTGGGTGGCCCAGCCCTTACCTATAAAATAACTGTCAAACTGAAGACCGCCCATTCTGGGAGACATCTCTGGACGGCGTGGCAGCGGGAGCGGCGACAGAGAAAGAAGAAGAAGAAGATGATGAGAGGAAGGAACAAGAGGAGGAAGCCCGAAAGAAGAAGCAGAAGACCAGAAGAAGAAACGGGGAAGAAGATGGAGGAAGATCGGAGGAACAAAGAAGAAGAAGACATTTTTAATAAAGGACTTGTCAAAAACTGTCTATTGTTTTTTGTAACACTACACTCCTTTTTTGTTGAATGGGAGGGGTACAATGTACCCCATACTCATTTACTTAGGGGGGTCGGGATCTGGGGACCTCCTTATTAACCGTTACTGTATATTTACTGCGGCAGTGCAGTTGTGTTCCACGAATCGTCGTATATGAGCGCCGATTCACGCGCGCAGCTAGTGGGCGAGAGTGCGGCGGCACTCTGGAAAAGTGTGACCGCAGCTCGAACGGACCTGATGTCCGCCGGCAAGCTGCGATGACCTGCCAGAGGCAAAGAACGGGAAACCACCGTTGTAAACACGGCGGTTCCTCATTCTGTCAGGCGGCATGTAAGAGATCTACTGATCCCTGTCACTGGGATCAGTTAGATCTCTTATGCCCCTGACAGCCCAGCCCCCTCACAGTTAGGACACGCCTAGGGAACATGGTTAACCCCTAGATCTCCCCCTGCAGGTTAACCCCTTCACTGCCAATGACATTTATACAGTAATCAGTGGATATTTAAATTTCTGATTGCTGTATAAATGTCATTGGTCCCAAAAAAGTATCAAAAATGTCCACCATTACTAGTAAAAAAACAAAATGTAAAAATGCCAGAAAAGAATCCTCATGGTTTGTAAATGCAGCAACTTTTGCGCAAACCAATCAATAAACGCTAATTGCAATTTTTTTTACCAAAAATATGAGGAAGAATATAAATCGTCCAAAACCAATGAATAAATGTGTTTTTTTAATATTTTTTTTTATGTGTATTTTAGCAAAAAGTAAGAAATATTTTTTTTTTGCAAAATTGTCGCTCTTTTTTTTGTTTATAGCGGTGATCAGAAATGACGCCATAGAAAGCTCTATTTGTGGGGAAAAAATTTTGTTTGGGTTTAACGTTGCACAACCACGCAATTGTCAGTTAAATCGATGCAGTGCCGAATCGCAAAAAGTGCTCTGGTCCTACAGTGGGAATTCCTTCCGGGGGTGAAGTGGTTAAAGGGGGCTTCCAGATTCCGGTAAGCCCCCCCGCCCGCAGACCACAAAGCACCCTCCCCATGTTGAAGGCATGTGGCCTGGTATGGTTCAGAGGGGGGGCGCTCGCTCTTCCCCCCTCCTGCCCTGCAAGGCTGCATGCTTGGATAAGGGTCTGGTATGGATTTTGGGGGGACCCCCTGGCCATTTTTTTTTTTAAATTGGCACGGGGTTTCCCTTAAAATCCATACCAGACCTGAAGGGCCTGGTACGGACTTTGGGGGGGACCCCCACACAATTTTGTTTTTTAAATTTTGCTTCAGGGTTCCCCTTAAAATCCATACCAGATCCGAAGGGCCTGGTATGGACCCACACAATTTTTTTCAGTGATTTTTATCTATATTGCCGGGAACCGGCAATACATAACAGCCACGACAATTTTTCCTTTACAAATGTCATTTTGCTTTGGCACTGTTCTAAACATTATACAGATGTGCCAATTTAGAGGCACACTAAGGGGACCCCCAGGCACGTTATTTAATGGAATATTTTATTTTTATTTTTGCACTTTAATCATTATTAAAATCACTGCTCCTGAAAAACAATCGATTTAACCACTTCAGCCCCGGAAGGAATTGCCCCCTTCCTGACCAGAGCACTTTTTGCGATACGGCACTGCGTCGCTTTAAGTGGCGGCCGCCCGACATTGTACCCAAACAAAATTGATGTTCTTTTTCCCCCATAAATAGAGCTTTCTTTTGGTGGTATTTGATCACCTCTGCGGTTTTTATTTTTTGCGCTATAAACAAAGAGCCACAATTTAAAAAAAAACAAAACTTTTTTTTACTTTTTGCTATAATACATATCCAAAAAAAAAAATATATAAAAAAAATAAGTTATTCATCAGTTTAGGCCGAAATGTATTCTTCTACATATTTTTTGTAAATATAATCGCAATAGGCATTTATTGCTTGGGTTGCGCAAACGTTATCGCGTCTGCAAACTGTGAGAATTGATTTATGGCGTTTTTATTATTTGTTTATTTTTTTATTGGTAATGGCTGCTATTTTTATCGGGACTGCGATATTGCGGCGGACAGATTGGACAGTTTTGACACTTTTTTTTGACCAATGATATTTTATACAGCGATCAGAGCTAAAAATAGCCACTGATTACAGTATGAATGTCACGGGCAGGGAAGGGGTTAAGACTAAGGGGCAATTAAGGGGTTAAATGTGTTCCCTCACTGTGCGGGGGCTGGGCTGGCAGGGGCATGACAGATCAAACTGATCCCAATTACAGAGATCAGTAGATCACTGTCATGTCCCCTGACAGAACGGGAAACCGCCGTGTTTACATTGGCGGTTCCCCATTCTGCCTCTATATTAGGCGATCGCGGGTCACCTGCGGACATCGAGTCCACCCAACCCGTGGGCACACTCATGCAGCATGCGCGGGCACGAGAGTGCGCTGGTGGCGGAATGCGCCCGCCCGCAAACTGCAGCTGCATGAATCGCCATCTATGGACAGCGATTCGTGCAGCGGAGCCACATTGCCGCCATTTTTGTACGCTAGGTGGCCGGCGAGTGCTTAAAAACTTTTTTTTGTTTTTTTGCATTGGTACATGTCCTCTAGGGCAGGACTCAGGTCCCTATACACTTTATATGGCAATAACTTTCATATAGGCCCTTAAAATGAGCACTTTTGATTTTTCATGTTCGTGTCCCATTGACTTTAATAGGGTTTGCGTGTTCGCACAAATTTTTTGCCTGTTCACAAGTTCTGGTGCTGGGGGGTGTTTGGCCCATCCCTAATGATGATCCATTGGCTTTAGTATTTTCCAAGTCACTGATTCATAACAAGAATGAAGATTAGGAGTTTTGGCTTTATGCTACGTTTCCCAAACTGCAAGCTTATTTCAGGATCAGTATCTCAAAATACTGAGGAGAGAGATAGCCAGGCAACTGTGTTTTTTAAATTAAAAAAACGAATTCAGTTTCATTTTAAATTCTGTCCTTATAATTACAAAAAAAGTTAAAGTAACATCAGTGCTGTAAGATCCCCTCCCATCAATTGGCACGTTCTTCTGTCTGCTAAACTGTTGACTTCTCGTAGAAAAAATATTGAAATTCAGCTGCTTATTTTTCAAGCACCATGGGTGGTTTTGCTGTAAGGTATAAAAAACAGACAAAGAGGATCTGTGAGCCCAGCTTATGAAAATATAAAAGTAATAAACTTTTAGTATGCTTAAAATCTACATAAACAAGTGAGCAAGTCCAGGTGGGATCATGAATGTTATTTAATAAGCTCACATTTTGTGGTTTTGTTCATTTCCTATTTATGAGGATGTAATACTTAATGCAATTTACTGTGTTTTTACAGCTATAAAGTAAGAAAATTTACAGGGAATAAATCCAGCTTAGAAATCAACACTTCCGGGAGTATCCTCTATGATTCACACCAATGCGCTCTGTGAGATCGCATGTGATTCGCACTGCACTGCAGGTGATGTCCGTGCGATGCGATTTCAGCCATACAGATTGTATGGCTGATATTGCATCACATTCAAACCAAACTCGCACAGGACCCTTTATTTGGTCCACACCAGAATCTGATTGAATGGGTGTTCGTACCCATGCGATCCAATTCCTGTGCGAGTTTGCAGTTTGTTATGCAAGCTGAAAAGGGGGTGTCGTTGACAGTGTATTGTCACCTCCCTTCAGTTTGCATATGGCAGTGTGAACTGCCGTGCAAGTCGGGTGCGATGCGGGAACCTGCACTGGATTCGCAGGGTTCCCACATCGCACCTATGTGACCCGGGACTAAATCTTTTGTGTCCCTCCCACTGTGCTAAGTAGTTTCTCCTGCCAGCCTCCACACAGCTGCTTTAACCACTTTGCAAGTTTAATTTCCATTTCCCTTTTAGTCCCAGTTTTATTTTTTTAGAGATGTTTGGTTTTACATTCTTTGACAATTTGCTTTTGTACTATATCCTAATATATGTAGCCAATGGCCCCCTTAGGGGTGGCTGGTTGATGTGGTTCACCTGATCACACTGCCCTCAATCACACTTTTCCGCACATCTGAAGACACAGAACAGACTGGTACTTTGTTTTATTTTTTTTATTAGGGGATTTGAACTTGTATGGGGTAGGGATGATTATGGGATACCCAGAAATTAAACAGTTATGTACATGGGGCCGACTATATATCCAGTTCCCGACCGCACGCTGTGTTTTCACGGCGGCAGTTGGGATGCTGAGCGCGAATCGCCCTAAAAAGACGGCGATCTGCGAACAGCCGCTAGAGGGGCTCCTGAGGAGTGTGCCCCGGCTCGGGCGAACCCGATGTCCGCCGGCGAGCCGTGATGAGCGGCCACAGAGAAAGGATGTAAACACGGCGGTTCCCCATTCTGACAGTGCAGGCATGGGAGATCTACTGATCCCTGTCACTGGGATCAGTTAGATCTCTCATGCACATGGTAGCCCAACCCCCCCCACAGTAAGAACACACCCAGGGAACACAGTTAAGCCCTAGCTCCCCCCCAGGTTAACCCCTTCACTGCCAATGACATTTATACAGTAATCAGTGGACATTTCAATTTCTGATCGCTGAATAAATGTCATTGGTCCCAAAAAAGTGTCAAAATGGACACTCCAGGACAGGAACTACAAGTGTCAGGTGTCGGTGACTGATGCATACCCTGGGAAGCAGGAGGAGAGACAGTCTGAGAAGGGTGCAAGAGCCAGTTGGGACTGTGATGTCACAATGGCAGTGGAGAGGCGTTGCAACCAGGAGGGCTGGCAGGACCTGGAAGAGGATGGGCTGGGAGCAGTAGTCCATCATGGCTAGCTAGCACTTCAACTAGTAATTTTTCCTACACTATAGGGGAACTTGGTCCCTGCCTGCAAATGGCGGTTCGGTGGCCCTGCTAATTAAAAGCAGGCCTCACCATGTGCTAGCCAGGCCAAAGAAGTTTCTGCAGGAGAGAGCAAGCGGAAGTAACTGAGAAGCAAAATTGTAAGAAGAAGAGGAAGAAGGAAAATGTATATACTGGAGTGTATATAGGATGTCCCGTGAAAGAACTGTTAAACCATGGGCATCCCATAATTACCCCTTACCCCATCCAAGTTTAATCCCCTAATAAAACAACAAAACAAAGTACTGGCTTGTTCTTGTGACTCTGGATGTGTGGAATGCAGTGTGACAGATGGAACCACTACTTTCAGCAACCCCCAAGGGGGCAATGGCTACATTTGGGGGCTTGTCTGGGATTTACCTGTTCACATAAATCTGCCAGTCATTACTACTTGCAACCGAAGTGGACTGAGCCAAGGAAATGTGTTTGTCTTACTATTAGCAAGGATTGAACTTGGGAAAGGACTTATGTGTGTCATTCCACAGGTATGCCCATAGTAACCAGCAGGAGCAGTTGCCAATTGCTGCTTTTGCCTGCCCAGTTGCTCCAACTGGCGCTTTGGCGGACACTTGAACCAAACTCTGCAATTCAGTGACTTTGTAAACATGTGCTGTCACCCGTGGTAACCACGGCAGGCCACCGTGCCCATGGATTACAAATATGTCCAGCGCTCTGCAAAGGTTGGGCCTTTTGAACTTTTTCTTCAAACTCCTACTTACAATAAAGTGTGCCTGGAACTGTTTTCTGTTGCCCGGGGTGATCGGGTAAGCCCACGGGTGCCTGCGGGCGGGACTGCACCAGAAGTGTACACTTCGGGCAGACAGGGGCTACTAAATTTACTGTTGCTACCGGCAACCACCAGAAAGGTCAGCGTGCCTGAACAAGTCCTGCTAGCATCAGCATGTCTGCAAGTTTCCATCCTTCACACAAGTGGTTACAGCAGCGTGACCAAGAACAGATCTCTTGGTGCCAGCCATCTGGAAATGAGGGAGTGGTGCCACGCCCTGAAGGAGACTCAGCACTTCTTGCTAGCACCAGACACCATGAGACAGCAGAAGATGGCGGATGGTGGTCGTCTTGTTCCAGCTCTGCTGTGGTTGCTGGAGAAGTCCGAGTGGACACTGGTGAACAGTGGTGTCCGACTGGAGCCTCGCGGGGGACTCGCCCTGGGAGTGATCGAGGGAGCTGAGCGGCTGTGCTTGATATGTCTGGTAAGCCGGATTCTAATCACGGAGGTCACTGCCTGGGCCCAGTGCGGTGATTGTGACGAACCACTAACCGATGGTGTCTACAATGCAGGAGCCAAGCTGCTATACAGTGGACGTGCACTCAGGGCTTTGCCATCTGCAGCCACGGATGTTCCAGAAGGCCACCGAGGGCCTGGAATCACCACCCAAGGGTGGGGTAGAGTTGCAGCCTAGCAACTCCCCCGTGAATACAGAGGACATCAAGGGAGGAGAAACTGTGGAGACCTGTGACTTGGCCAGGGACCTGGCGACTGTGAGTACTGCTATGCAGGAGCCAGTCAAAGTCCCTGAAGAGCCAGCCAATCCTAAGTCCGCTACTATTCCAATCCCAGCCCAGCCAGTGAGAAAGGAAGTTGTGTTCTCAGGTGAGCTGGATGGGGAGTATGAGGCCCGGATCCTTGATCTAGGTCCCCACAGACTGCAGGCGGAGTTCGGATCACTGGCAAGGTTGACAGAGTGGTCATCTCTGGGCTCAAGTTCTGAGGATGAGTGGGAGACAGGAGGGTCACACATCCAGGAGGCTCAGTTAGAGGAGAACGTGGAGTCAGAACCAGCCACAGAATCCAAACTGCCTGCAGGAACTCAGATTAGCAGCCAGCAGCTTTTCCTACCCAGGACTTCCACCACCCAGACCAGGGCATCCGCTTATCGCCAAATGGTGATGAGATCTTCCAATGCTTGCGTCCTTCCTGGAAGAGGAAACCCGAAAGAGTTACTGAGGCTGTCTCGGTTCCAGAGGGAGGTGCAGAAGAGGGTAGCCTGGGAGTGGGGCCTGAACTTCCCCTATGTCCCATCCCAAACTATGGAGATTGCAGAGAGCTCTCGAGGAAGGTGGGATGATGATTTAGTTTGGGATTTCGGACCGGAGAATGAGTTGTGGGCCCGGTTTCTGGACATCAAGAAGGAATGGCGGATCAGGAGATCTATCTACAGAGACAGGGTGCTGATTATTAAAGTGGGTCGGCCGACCCAATGTTACTCAGTCTCTAGGGAGATAGAAGAAGGGGGCAGAAGACAACTACCAGACCCTTGGTTCTATGCTTAAATAAGGACTGTGAGGAGCCAACTGATACATAGACCAATCCACAGAGACTGCTGGGAAGTGCAGCGTGGGTTTTGTTTCTTCTTATTTCCCTGACTTTGCAGGAACAAGCCAGCCTGCCACCCTGTGCCCAATGGAGCAACTTTTGTGTTGAGAGGACACTTGGGGGAGATTTGTTCTTGCATCTACTAGTAACCTTTGAAGAGCCTGTTATCTGGGGAGGTGCCCTTGCCATCAGGAACTTTAAAGAAGGATTGTCCATTTAAAATGTGTTTCTTTCCTTTTACTGTTTTTGTCAGCAGGTTCTAACCTCCTACTGACAGACCAGACAGGAGAAATTGTTATGGTATGCTGTTTATGTTTTACTATGTTTTATAGGCCTATAATCCCCTCCCAGCAGAGTATGTGTGCCATGTTTTAGCTAGAATTTTGATTAGGTTGTTGTTTTATCTTCTCTTAGGATCATTGGAATGGGATGACTGTCCACCCTCTCTGGCGAGAGTCAAAACCTTCTCTACATTTCTAGGAGCAGAGTATCTTTCTTATGGGAGAGATGCTCTGGCTCAAATTTGTATATTGATTGTGATTTGTGCTGTTAATTGCAGGAGTTGTAGCTAGGAGTGTCTTGTCTATACTGTACAGGTGAAAATAATTTACAGAGATGTTGTCTATTTTTGTACTTAAATTATTTGTACAGTTCTCCATCCAAGTTTGTTTCCTTTTTCCCCCTCCCTTTTACTTAATGGGATGCCCTTGCTCCTGGGCCCAGGACCCTTTTTTTCTAAATTTTCTCAGCTTCTGGATGAATGCCAGAAGTCTATTGCTATAATGATTCTTGGAGTTTTGGCCATTCAAAATCAAAAAGAAAAGGAATAGTAACATTGTTTACTCTGTGTGCTCTGTTTGCCACCCTTGTTTTGTTCTGCACTAGTCTTTGGCACCTGTTCTGTGCCACTCAAACCCTCCCTAATTGCCAGGAGCCTCCCCTTTACTTCAAAGTTCTATATGGGTAATTTAGTGTCGACCATCTACAGGGGAAAGAGATCTGCTCACACACAGACTCCAGCACAGAAAAACAACCTCATGCTATAAGCAGTCCCTTTAACTACCACTAGTGTGGGTGCCAGGACAAGGTCATCTGGTGCCCAGGGCGAAGATGGAAAACTGCACGGATTCCTGCTACATGTCTTTGGTAATGTAGCGCCACCCCCGCAGGAGCCACTTGATTAATACGGGTTTTTTACTCTGCTTTCTCAACCCTAAGAACCGGCCCTACCCCACTGGCACACCTGGTGATAGTAGAACATGAATATCACAACCACTGACATAGATTCGGATGAAGGTAAGAAAAGGGCAAAGTTTACTGTATGACTGCTAAACAGAGGTTATAGTAACAGCCACAGTATAGACGTATAACAATTGCATTTGATCATGTATGGTAAACAAGAGATTTCGGTTATATGTACAGGATGTGAAACCCCTTCTCATCAAGGTAAATTTTTGTAAGAAATTAAACAGTTATGGCATAAACTTCTGTACAACACTTGTCATCCCAAACCCAGATCGGGCTATATGAGTCCAGGCGGGAGGAGGGTTGAGGAACGACTTGAACTCTAGTGTGTCAGTCCTCTCTCTCTTTCCCCCTGGCACCACAGTCCCAGAGGTTGACGACATCACCTTAATACCTCAATACAGTGCACTGAAACAACTCCCCCTGGTATAGATTTGCTTGCAAGCTAATGTCACAAATACTAACAGGGCCCTGTAGTCTCTTTATGGTGGTGCACTTGTAGATCTTCTTAGCGTAAGGCAGACTCAGTACTTCCAATTAGGCACCTGTTAATCAGTATTATAATCCCAGAACCGAAAGGAGAAAAAGATAATGGATAAGCACTTTATTGCTGTCTGAGAGCGCCACAAACTTGCAGTCTCTTGGTAACTAGGATATAGGAGTGAGCAGAGTTCAGAGTTTAGAGGTTCTTTTGGGCAGATAGCCCTCTCACCCTCTCCAACGTCAGTAAGGCCACACAGGCACACCGATGTTCCTTTCAGTTGAGTGTCCGACTGACACTGCCCCACCAATATACCCCGCTGTCACCGGTGCCTAGATGTTCTCAGGGTTCTCAGTTGGGTCCTGGAATTCCCCCATCAGTTCCTGGTTACAGTGCTCCTGGTCCCCCTGCATTCCAGGTGGCAGCTCCCGGTCTCTCACCCAACTCCTTCCCTCCTCATGCCAGCTCTGGCTCCTTCAGGAAGCTTCCCCCAGTCAAAAACGTTCCCCCTAGTTACAAAGGCTGCTGGGCATTGTAGTTTTCACTCTATGTATCACAGCAAAATCGCCCTCTCAGCAAACTCCATTTCCCAGAGTTCTCCTCTGCTCTTACAGTCTCCCATGATTGGCTGAGTTCAGTATAGCAATCAACAGTCAGAGGAAAGAGCAGGGTAGGCTGCGCCTCAGCATGTGTCTGTGAAAAACAAAAAGGAGGGGTGAAATCGCTCCACAAGGCTGACAAGCTGTGTCTCTGTATACTGAGAGTTCTGGTCAGCTTGGCGCGGAAATGCCAACAACTGCTACACACTCCCCCCACCTGAGAACCTTTGGTCCTCCAAAGGTGGTAAAGTCTGTAACCTGTTACATACTTTACAAGTACACAAGTTAACAGTCTGTCTTCATATAAGCAGAATTTAAACTCAAGCCGATCATATCACAATATAAACTTGACAAAAGAACCTCGCACCAATTGTCAATGGAAAGGGGGTTGCTCTGTCTACCAGTTACTGATACTGGTGTGGCCAACCTAGATGTGCCAGGGGGTGAGCTAGGGTTGTCCTCCACCAAAGTGACGGTGGGAAGATCAGGTTCTTTGAAAGTCCTTTGAGAGGTGAGGACAACCTCCTCAGAGTTTTCACCCAAAGTGTCAGATGTCAGTCTCTTAGGTGGACGGATAACTCTCCTCTCTTTCTGTCCCATAGGCTCTACAGTGATGGGTTCACTAACCTCCTCCCCTTCTTCCTCTTGTACTTCTTCCTCCTGGACTTCCTTTTTAACCAGGAGGTGAGACTCTACAGGATCTGCTGTCAACATGAAGGGCTGAACATCTTTCAGATCCTCTGAAGGCTGAGGGTGAAGGCTCGGATTCTGACATTTGGGATGGCCACAGCCAATCTATCCCCATCTCTTCATCTTCACTGTTATCATCTTCTACATCAAAGGGTTCTGACTGAGACCTAGTCACTGGATGGAATTTTGGTGCAATGGTAGGCCTGGGCTGCGAATCTGACTGTGAGGGTACACGGACTGCTTCTGATAAGGGCAATAAGTGATTACGATGCCAGGTTTTCAGTGACCCGGTACTTCCCTCTGGTCGGATCTGATACACGGGTAACCCTGGTAATTGCTTGCAGACCATGTAGGGCTGAGACCTCCAGCTATCGGCCAACTTGTGTTTCCCGGGGACACCGAAGTTCCTCAACAGAACTCTATCACCTGGTTGTAAATCCTGCACCCGTACCTTGAGATCAAAATTTCTCTTGTTTCTCTGGCCTCGTGCATCCAAGGCAGCTTGAGCTTTCTCGTAGGCTGCCTTTGGGGGTCAGCTGAGTCCATGCCGCTGAAAAATCTCCTGGGTTGCGAGGTCTTCTTGACAACGCATTTGCATCTCTGTTTCCCACACCTGGGTGGTACTTCAAGCTGTAATTGAACTCAGACAGGGCAGCCAACCACCTGTGGCCTGTCACATCTAACTTGGCCATAGTGAGGATGTAGGTGAGGGGGTTATTGTCTGTCTTGACCACAAAGTCTGCCCTGTACAGATAGTCTCTCAACTTATCCACCACTGCCCACTTTAAAGCCAAGAACTCGAGTTCGTGAGTGGGGTAACTCCTTTCAGTGGGAGTCAGGCCCCGACTCACATAGGCGACTGTCAGTAAGTGTTCACCATGTTCTTGATAGAGCACCCCGCCCAGCCCCTCGCGACTGGCATCCACGTGTAGCTCGTATGGCTTAGTTGGATCTGCATAAGCCAGGACAGGGGCAGTTGTCAGACTCCACTTTAGCTGCCGGAAAGCCTCTTTGCACCAAGCAGTCCACTGTCCTTGAATGGACTCTTTGGGCTTCCTGGGTCCTCCAGCTGCTCTGCCCGGTCCAGTTAGGTCCGAGGGCTCCTCTTCTTCATTTTTCCTCAATTCATTGTGAGGGTGAGCTATCTTGGCAAATCCTTCAACAAATCTTCTGTAGTAAGAGCAGAACCCCAGAAATTACCTAAGCTTAGTCACATTGGTGGGCCTCGGCCAAGATGTAACTGCCTCTAACTTTTTTGGATCAGTGGCTACTTCTTCTGCAGACACAATATGACCCAGATAGTTGACTGAAGATTGATAGAACTGGCATTTCTCCAAGGACATCTTCAGCCCCTCTTCATGGAGCCTCTTCAGAACCTTCTCCAAATGTTCTTCGTGCTCTTCCAGGGTCTTACCGAAGACAATGATGTCATCTAAGTATACCAATACTTCGATCAGGTTCATGTCAACCACGGTCTTCTCCATCAACCTTTGGAAAGTAGCTGGGGTGCCAGACAGGCCCTGGGGCATGCGATCAAATTCAAAGAACCCCACCGGGGTAATGAAAGCAGTATTCTCCTGGTCTTCAAGGTGCATGGGAATTTGGTAATATCCGCTCTTTAGGTCCAATACGCTAAACCACTTTGCCCCCGATAGGCTCTGCAAAGCATCTTCTATTCTTGGGGTGGTATACTGATCAGGAATGGTCCTTAGTTTCAATGTTCTGTAATTGATACACAATCTCAGCGACCCATTGTTTTTCCGTACAACCACTATTGCAGAAGCATATGGACTCTTGGATGACACCCGTCCTTTTCAGTTCTGCCAATTGTTCCCGCAGGTCTTCCAGGTCTGCTAGGGGGATGCGCCTGACTCTTTTTCTGAACGGCTTATCTTCTTGGAGACTAATCTGATGTGTGGCACTTTTTGCACAGCCTACATCAAACTCACTCTTGGAGAATGCAGCCTGCCATCTCAACAGCTGGGTCTTTACCCTTTCTTTCCACTGGGGAGAAAGTGAAGTATTCTTCGGAAGAAAACCCTCTGCAGATATTCCATCCTTTTCTACTCCCGTTAGATCAGATGGTGAGACATGGGTGGCTGTATTCACTTGTCCCAGTAGCATCCGAGCTGGCACCTTCACGGGGGAAGCAGTAATGTTGCGGACACTAACTAGAATCTTCCCATGACTTCTTTGCAGTGCCTTCATTGAGACCACTTCCGGGATCAATTCTACTCCTGACTCTGTCCTCTGGTTGCCTGTTTCTGGGATGACAAAATGGCCCAGCTGTGTCCAATTGAGCTTCACCGTTGCTTGCAGGCATGCCACCTCACCAGGTTGTAGTACTTTCCCTTGTTGGCCGAGGTGCCATAACTTCCCCACTCCTTCAGCAGGGGCCTTCTGCTCCTGAACTAGGCGTTGGTAAGCTTGCCTCAGCATGGGATTTACATTAGTAGTTAGCATATCAGGCTCCAGGGCAAGGGGTGTCAGCAGCCTCCGAACAAGATCAGTATTGGTCCCTATGATCAAGGAATTCTTACTGGCCCCTGGTGGCCAAGGACAGATTACTGCCAAGGTGTTGAAGGTCTCTGCTCTTCCTGCTACAGAAGGGTCGAAGGTCAGCCTGACCGGTAGGCAGCCATCATAGGGGAATTTCTGAGTTCCAATCCTCCATATCTCTAATGCCTCCAATTTTTGTAGGGGCAGATGTCTAAGATGCCGGTAGAAGTCCCTATAGAGAAGAGTCTCTTGAGCTCCGGTGTCCAGGAGAGCTTTGGTGTAGATTCCTTCCACTTGAACGGGGACTATAGGAGAGGGTCCCACCAGCTTGGCAGGAAGTTCAAAGGATTGGGTGGCTTTGACCCCTTCTGTGGACTGTACTCACACTCTTATAGGGGTTCTGACCCACTAGTGGTCC
This sequence comes from Glandirana rugosa, assembly GCA_018402905.1. NCBI lineage: Eukaryota > Metazoa > Chordata > Amphibia > Anura > Ranidae > Glandirana > Glandirana rugosa. The sequence goes on along the minus strand of BLSH010351732.1, from coordinate 1,070,848 downwards.
CTGCTGATCTCTAGGATTTTTGGACAAGCCCATCACAGTCTGCTGAATACCTGCAAGGGCTTTCTGTAAGTCTGTCTTTGCCTCCACTACCTGTCTTATGGTCTTTTGCATTTCAAGCTGTGCTTGCATCACCTGAGCCACAATATCAGACGTGGCTGTAGCAGAGTGGACCTGGGGTATGGTTACCTTGGGTGGCCCAGGGTCAGTAAGATCTTCCTCCTCCACTTGGTCTTTCCCAGCTCGAATAGAGCAGGTAAGTACCTTTTCCTTCTTGGGTGTTGGTTGTGCTTTGGGGTAAGAATTTGGGTCTTTTTTTGTCAATAGATCCTCCTCCTCCCTTACCGGTCGAATTAGCTCTGGGTATGATAGAGATTTACACTGCTCAGAGGTATGGCCCCATATGGGGTCAGAATGTAAGGCACTTCTTAGGATCTGCTTTATTCTGGCTTGGTCCAGTGCTGTCGAGTCCATCCCTTTCCTCAACACAGTTTGATGCAGTATCTTGTTTAGTCTTCGAATGTACTCAGACAAGGGTTCGCCCCATTGTTGAAAGGTGTGTTCAATCTGATAGACTAAGTCGGAAGCCTTTTCTGTTTGACCAAATTCCTCTTGTAACATAATAAGGTAGTCGTAGCCTCATGGATATCCCATTCCTCTAGGGCCTGTAAGGCCTGTTCCATCCAAGTCTCATATTCTTCTTCTCCCTTCTGCACGACCAATGTCCCTGAAAAGGGTCTCAGCTTCCGGTAACCCGCCCCAGTGTGGGCAATGTTGGTCTGGTTGCACTTGGTCATAAAGTTCCCCAGAGCAGTGAAGAACTCGGCTCCCAGAGTAACTGGAGTTGTGGATATAGCCGTCTCCCCAACTGGGACACCATTACTGGGGTCCCCTTGGTCTTCTTCCGCTGCCTGTAGCTGGATCAGACGAGCTTCAGTGTCGTTTATTAGTCGGACATTGTGCCCTTGAAAGCAGGCAGGAATCCCCCTCCTCCATTCCAACAGTACCAGGGTGTGCGAAGCATCTTGGCTCACCTTCATATCTAACACAGACACTCTCTTCTCAGGGACTAAAGTCTCTACTGCCTGTGATTCAGTCCATGCAATTCCAGGAATCTCTGCCACCAGAGTTAGTTCAACATAGCCATTTTCCTCCTCGCACCAACGAACTGCAGTGGCATGTTGATGTTGGTAGGGTTGTTGTCTTGAGAAGTTGCCTGCAGAGTAAAGGTATCCCGGACGAGCCCCCACATGAAGCGCCACACATGCAGGAGCCGCTTGATTAATACGGGTTCTTTACTCTGCCTTCTCAACCCTAAGAACCGGCCCTACCCCACTGGCACACCTAGTGATAGAAGAACACGAATATCACAACCTCTGACACAGATTTGGATGAAGGTAAGAAAAGGGCAAAGTTTACTGTATGACTGCTAAACAGAGGATATAGAAACAGCCACAGTATAGATGTATAACAATTAAGTTTGATCATGTATGATAAACAAGAGATTTCGGTTATGTGTACAGGATGAGAAACCCCTTCATCTGCTCCTGGAGGCCCCCTTTAAACTCAGGCAGCCACAAAAGCAAAGGTAAATTCTTGTAAGAAAGTAAACAGTTATGGCATAAATTCTGTACAACACTTGTCATCCCAAACCCAGATCGGGCTATATGAGTCCAGACGGGAGGAGGGTTGAGGAACGACTTGAACTCTAGTGTGTCAGTCCTCTCTCTTTCCCCCTGGCATCACAGTCCCAGAGGTTGATGACTTCACCATAATACCTCAATTCAGTGCACTGAAACAACTCCCCCTGGTATAGATTTGCTTGCAAGCTACTAATGTCACAAATACTAACAGGGCCCTGTAGTCTCTTTATGGTGGTGCACTTGTAGATCTTCTTAGAGTAAGGTAGACTCAACACTTCCAATTAGGCACCCGTTAATCAGTATTATAACCCCAGAACCGAAAGGAGAAAAAGATAATGGATAAGCACTTTATTGCTGTCTGACCCCAGTCAAAACCTTCCCCCTAGTTACAAAGGCTGCTGGGCATTGTAATTTTCACTCCATGTATCACAGCACAGTCGCCCCCTCAGCAAACTCTATTTCTTAGAGTTCTCCTCTACTCTTACAGTCTACCCCGATTGTTCATTATACCAATCAACAGTCAGAGGAAAGAGCAGGGTAGGCTGCGCCTCAGTATGTGTCTGTGAAAAACAAAAAGGGAGGGGTGGAATCGCTCTTCAAGGCTGACAAGATGTGTCTCTGTACACTGAGAGTTCTGGTCAGCTTGGCGCGGAAATCCTAACAACCGCTACAGTAAAAAAAAAAAAATCCCAATAAGTGTATATTGATTGGTTTGTGTGAAGTCTACAGCACCTACAAACAATGGGATATACTGGATTTTTTTTATACTAATATTGGCGACTAGTGTTGAGCGAACCCGGACTGTAACGTTCGGGTCCGTACCGAACTTTCGGGTGTCCGTGGCACGGACCCGGACATTTCAAAAATCGTTCGGGTTCGGTCCGGGGGCCTGGGCTTGCAATGTCAGGCCCAAGCGAGTTGTGATCAGCGGTTATAATCATATTTTTTTTAGGTCATATAGGGTAACAAACATCCACGACATCTGAAGTGTGTTTGGTTAGTTATATGTGAATAACCCTAAAAAAAAAAAAATGACATCGCCAACAATCCTAAAGGCGCGGTTCGACTGGTCTTGAGAGTCACATGTCTCTGTGTAGAACAGTCGGAACTTCTCGCTAAGGTGGGGAGGGAAAAACAAAAAGTGTCTGTGTATGACTCCGCGTCGGATGGGACGAGAAAGGAGACTGACAACTAACCATATTACTTGTT
>BLSH010351732.1:1031509-1062285 GCA_018402905.1 Glandirana rugosa | reverse complement strand
CCTGTAGCTGCCACCTGTGGTGGGTTGGCAAGTGGTTAATTAGCAATGGTATTGGTATTATGCAGCAGTAAGGGGGTTAATGTACTGTCACTGATGCATTAGTGACCAGTGGCAGTTAATTAACCCCTTTGTACTACATTAGTGGCACCAGCGGGTTAATTCAGGCTGACACTGGGGCCACTAATGCAGCACAAAGGGGTTAATTAACTGCCACTGGTCACTAATGCATCAGTGACAGTACATTAACCCCCTCCTGCTGCATATTACCAATACCATTGCTAATTAAGAAAACTCCCCTCAGCCGCTGCCTCCCCTCATTCAGAGTTAATTGTGTAATCTGCAGATGGAAATCTGCTTACTTGTGTGATGCCCAGCTGCTTGGTTCCTCCTCGATTGCACTCACAGCTCCGGCGGCGTGCAATCATCCCCGGTGTAACTCTATGCTTTTTTCCTCTCCCACCTCCCAGACAGCGTGACGCCATGGAGAGGCTGGCAGGGAGGTGGGAGGGACTAGGAAGCACCTGTTGGGCGGAGATTATTCCGCCTGACAGGGAAGTGAAGGGCGGGGCGGGTCTTAAGCATGTGACGGGTGCAGGAGCGCACTCGGCCCATATATCAGCTATTATCTATGTAGTGCGGACAGTGGTGTGTACAACACACTGCACCTCTCCTGCACCTGCTTCCTCCAGTAAATGGTCCCCACAGGGCATCCGCCCCTTCCGGCCCCCCCCCCCCCTTGGTTCTGCTGTGGGTCTTGGACTGGGCGAGCAACGCGCACCAGATGGGCTACTGGTGTGGGTGGTACGTTTTCTCACGCAGGGAGTATATAGGGCAGTTTGGTAGGTCATTTGACCTTGAGGAGGCACTGGTGGTACTACCCTTTGTTTCTTTCCCTGGATGGTTCAGTTGGACTAGTTAGTCTGTCACAGCCTTGCATTCATTCAGGGGCTGCATTTCTCTGCACACTATATCTGTTACTCTGAGTTCTTTTCATCTCCTATATTTTTTCACAGATGTAACATTGCTGACAGGGTAGGGGGGCTGGGGGGTGCAAGTGGCTGGTCTTGACTAGGGCGCAAAATAGTCTTGCACCGGCCCTGAACGTTGTACACCAATGAAATTTATAGATTTTTGTTCCCACAAAGAGAGCTTTCTTTAAGTGGTCTTTGATTACCACTGGGTTTTTTTTTTATTTTTTTTGCGCTATAAACAAAAAAAGAGAAAACATTTTGAAAAAAAAAAAAAAAACAGTATTGTTTACTTTTTGCTATAAAACATATCCATAAGACATTTTAAAAATACAATTTGTTCATAAATGTACATGTACATATGTAAATATGTAGTAGAATACAAAATGTATTCTACTACATATTTTTGGTAAAAAAAATCCCAAAAAAGTGTATATTGATAGGGTTTGCACGAAGTTTATAGCATCTACAACAATGGTATATATACAGTATCTCACAAAAGTGAGTACACCCCTCACATTTTTGTAAATATTTTATTATATCTTTTCATGTGACAACACTGAAGAAATGACACTTTGCTACAAAGTAGAGAGTATACAGCTTGTATAACAGTGTAAATTTGCTGTCCCCTCAAAATAACTCAACACACAGCTATTAATGTCTAAACTGCTGGCAACAAAACGGAGTACACCACTAAGTGAAAATGTCTCAATTGGGCTCAATTAGGCATTTTCCCTCCCCGGTGTCATGTGACTAGTTAGTGTTACAGGGTCTCAGGTGTGAATGGGAAGCAGATGTGTTAAATGTGGTGTTATCACTCTCACTCTCTCATACTGGTCACTGGAAGTTCAACATATCACCTCATGGCAAAGAACTCTCTAAGGAACTGAAAAAAAAGAATTGCTGCTCTACATAAAGATGGCCTAGACAATAAGAAGATTGCCAAGACTCTGAAACTGAGCTGCAGCACGGTGGCCAAGACAATACATTGGTTTAACAGAACAGGTTCCACTCAGAACAGGCCTCGCCATGGTCGACCAAACAAATTGAGTGCACGTGCTCAGCTTCATATCCAGAGGTTGTCTTTGGGAAATAGTTGTAGTGCTGCCAGCATTGCTGCAGAGGTTGAAGGGGTGGGGGGTCGGCCTGTCAGTGCTCAGACCATACGCCGCACACTGCATCAAATTGGTCTGCATGGCTGTCGTCCCAGAAGAAAGCCTCTTCTAAAGATGCACAAGAAAGCCTGCAAACAGTTTGCTGAAGACATGCATCCTAAGGAGATGGATTACTGGAACCATGTCCTGTGGTCTGATGAGACCAAGATAAACTCATTTGGTTCAGATGGTGTCAAGCGTGTGTGGCGGCAACCAGGTGAGGAGTACAAAGACAAGTGTGTCTTGCCTACAGTCAAACATGGTGGTGGGAGTGTCATGCCCTTGGGCTGCATGAGTGCTGCCAGCACTGGGGAGCTACAGTTCATTGAGGGAACCATGAATTAGCGGTGTTCGGCCGGCTCAGACTGCTGTGTAGTCACGCACTGACGCGTTTCGTCATCACTTCGTCTGAGGACGTGAGTCACGCCCTCAGTACGTGAGCCGGCCGAACACCGCTCCGTACCCGGGAACGCCGCACGCTTCAGAGCGGTGAGACGAGGCAGGTGAAGAGGCTGGCAAGTCTTTTACGTGCTTGATTATATCTGTCACCAAGTGAGTGTACATCGTGAAGGGGGGTTATGTAATTGTTGTCTCCAATAAAGTTATCAGTCAGATTTGCACTATGTGGAGTACTTTCATTTAAGGGATATTCCCAGTACCACAGACGTGACGATTGTGACAGATTGGAAGCAAGACGAACATCTATGTGAGCAGTATTTCCCCGAGGGGGCACCCCGGTTTATGCAAAGGCGTTCATTGTTTTGCCGTTCGGTGAGTGCATCACCTAAGGGGGATTCTATCCTCCCCCCTACTTTTGATTTACACGTGGTGTGATGACGGAAGCAAGATTTGATTTATAGACTTTTTTTACACATGATTGCAAACTTGGATTGTATCAATCTAATGATCCTCTCGGTAGCGCTGCTTGCATCATATATGGGACTGATTTAGACGATTTGATGCCAGATAGACTTGATGGACTACTCAGTCTTTTTCTGCCATCACTTTTCTATATTTCTATGATCCGACACAGGAGAGCCACTCTGCCACTGTAGTCCTACATGAGCATAGTTCCCAATTGTCCCTGATTTCGAGGAACTGTCCCTGGTTTGGAACTAAGTCCCTCTGTCCCTCTTTCCTCCTCATTTGTCCCTGATTTTGGTCTGATCTATATATTTGTATATAAAATGCACTATTTATCTTTTAAAAGGTGTTTCCCAGAGCTAAACCTTTAATCTAATTTCTGAATTGCTGCATTTGTAAATGTCAAAAGGCAGTTTAAAGGAATAATAGTGGTTAAAAAAAGCACTTGTGGGTTTAACAACCACTACTTGTGGGTTTGACACCAGGAAAGATCATGGCAAAGATGTCTACTGTAAACTGTATATTAAATACATCTCTAGGTAAACATAACTTTTTCTTGGCTCTGGGAGTTGCCTACATGCATTTGCGTTTGTCCTTTAGACGATATCATATTTAACTTTAATTCCCAACTACAAAGTTCTTAGTTCTAATGGATTGTTGTAAGATTAAACCACCCTTTAGGGTGTGAACAGGACACACAACTGTGACCTCTCTGAAAATGTTCCCACTTCATCATGGTATTTGCTTTCATAACAGCTGCCTCAAACACATTTTGTGCAACTGTACTGTAATTCTGTGTTTGCACCAATAGGTCATTACCAGTATACAAACATAGCCATTGCCCCCTTGGGGGTTGCTGATTGTAGTGGTTCACCTGATCACACTGCCCTCAGTCACACTTTTTCCTCACATCCAGAGTCACAGAACAGGCTGGTACAGGGGATTGAACTTGGATGGGGTAGGGATGATTATGGGATGCCCACGGATCAACAGTTCTTTTATTGAACCTCTGTATATCACAGGTGACAGCACATGGTACAAAAGTCACATAATTGCAGGATGTTGTTTTCAAGTCTCCGCTCCAGCACCAGTTGGAGCAAAAGGGTAAGCAGGAGTAACAATGGGCAACTGCTCCTCTCTGGTTGCTATGGGCAACGGCACTTGTACTGTAGCACTGTTTGATGGGCGGAGCACATAAGCCCTTTTCTCAGGTTCTATCCTCTCTAATACCAGAACAATGACATTTGCTTTGGCTCAGTTCACTACAGTTGCTAGGGGTAACGACTGGCAGATTTACGTGAAAGCAGGTGAATCCTGGACAACGCACCCAAATGTAGCCATTGTCCCCTTGGGGGTTATTGATTGTAGTGGTTCACCTGATCACACTGCCCTCAGTCACACTTTTTCCTCACATCCGGAGTCGCAGAACAGGCTGGTACTTTGTTTTTGTGTTTTTTTATTAGCCGATTGAACTTGGATGGTGTAGGGATGATTATGGGATACCCACGGATCAACAGTTCTTTTATGGGACCTCTATATACATCTCAGTATATACACGTCTCCTTCTTCACTCCAGCACAAACACTTGCTGCACAGTTAACTCGTTCCTCTCTCCTGCACAAACACTTGGTTTCCAGCCTAGCTAGCACATGGTGAGGCCTGACGTAGTTTTAGCACAGCCTCCGAGACGCCCAATACAGTCAGGGACTGCTGGCCCCTGAAGTGTAGCAAAGTACATATGTGCTAGCTAGCCTGATGCATTAGTGCTCAAAGCCCATCCACCTCCAGGTCCTGTCAGCCCTTACAGCTGCTATGGCCTTCTCCACAGTGACACCACAGCCCCAAACTGGCTCTTGCATGCTTCCCAGATTGTCTCTCACCCCAATCTGCTACGGCATGCCTCCTCCGGCTTCCCAGGGTGTGTGTCACTCACCGACACCTGTCACTTGTAGTTCCTCTCCTGGAAATCTCTCCAATAGTGCTCTCTCCCGCTGTCCTTTCCTGCTCCACCTTCTGCCTCTCCGCCAGGATCTCTCTCTCCTCCTGGATGCACCCGAGCCCCGGGCCGGGGTCACCCCCCAGTCTAGGGGCTCACCCAAGGCTCACGACAGCCTCCACACTATACCATCTCCAGCTCTTCCACCCAAACTCTCCTCCCTAACTGGGCTGACCCCAGGTATTTAAGGAGGCCTGCCCCCTGCCAGTCCAGGTTGGGGATTGGTCAGAGCTCCTTAACATACCTCCGGAAGATTCACCTCCTTTTCCCCACCCTTACTTCCAAAACGTTCTAAACCAGAAAGGAGGGGTTACCAAGGGATGTCACTACCTGCAGTCACCAGTCACTCCCTAGGCCACTCCCATGCCCAGGATCAAAACAATCAGGCCTGACTGGAAGTTAGGCCTGACTAAATTTACCTTACCTGAACAAAAAACCCTATCACCTAGCACCTACCTATGGTAGAGGATGCTACACAAATAAGCAGGTTTTGAATGAAATCCTTGAAATTGGCTTAAAGGCAATCTGCAAAGAAAGATTTACAAAGGCTGCCATTCCTGGTTTTCTTTTAAGAACACGTATTGCTTGGCTGTCTATGTAGTTTTTTTTATTTACTGACCTGCAGCAAGCATGCAGATCAAAAGTCAGAGTACATTGTATAGCCAGGTAGCGTTTGCCCTTTAAGAGGAGGCGGGGACATCTGCTACTCGGCGTGGTCTCCAGCAAAGACTGGGCTGCAAGGCTCAGTCTGATGAAGAGAGCAAGTGTAGAAAGGTGCTCTGGCTGAAGCTCCTGTGACTGCCAATATGGTGCTGAGCTTCCTGCAAAGGGGACAGTGTGTGCTGCACAAAGCTAGTGGAGAAAGGACACAGGCTGCTACTGAAAGACTGCGGAATTGATAACTGTATAGCCAGAGGGGAAGGGGCCCTGTGGCTGCTCTGTGTATATAGAAGGCTTGGCTGCCACAAAACCTGCAGGGTGCTCTGCTGCTTTGAGACCACTGACACTTCATGTGCCACCCTAATCAGGCAACCACTTTCTGGGACTCCCAAGGTGTCAGAGAAGGCTTTGCATGGGTGATGCTCCGCTGGCCAGCAAGTACTCTTGCAGATGTGCGCACCAAATGGGCTATTTAAATGGGACTGCTGCACTGGTTCATTGCTGTCTGATCTATAGCTTTCCGTGTATCCTGTAACCAGTTCCTGTACTTGACTCAGCTTGCTTCTAACCATGCTTGAATGCTACCCACCCTGACCCCGCCTTGTCTCTGAAATCTGCCTTCATCTCCTGCCTTACCTGATCTTCTCCACCACTGCTGACTTTGGCCTGTATCCTGCCTACTCTACCGCCTGCTACTTATGCCTGATCTGATCTCCTGTTACCGACCGGTTGAGCCTGACTCTCCATGCTTCATTGTCCTTTTTGCCAAGTGCTCATTGACTAGTGTCCTACCTACCTGGTCTTTGCCAGCCTGCTCAGCACCAGCAACCTGTCATCTGCCAGTCATGCTCCAGCCAGTCTGCTGCCTGCCAGTTCTGGGTCTGCTGCATCTGCCAGCTATCCGCTGTCCCTGCTATCTAGCTCATCTTTGGTGAAGTACTGTCTATCTACCTGTGCAGTCTGCTGGACACAGCTCAGGTTTGCATACCACACCTTGCTCTTGCATTCACTGTCTCACTACCAGTGGCCCTTGAGCTGGAGTTGTAAGACAGCCTCTTCACCTAAGGCTCTACCACCAGGTACGTGGCACAGGGATTTGTTTTAAACAGTGTTTTCCTTTTCTTTTTGAGATTACAGAACTCTCTTTAGAACACTCTAGCACAGAATTTTGGCACAGAAGCCAACCACAGATATCTATTTACATGTGGCCAATGGGATGGTGAAAAGGAGGGACTGTATTTGTTATAGCCTCTGTATGTATCGCCCATGTTTAGTACATCCACGTAATTCAGGGTCTAGGAGGTCCAAACTTTGCCCTTGAACAAGATGGTTGGGTATCGATTACTCTTGATTCTATTATATTTGTAAACTGTGTTTTTGGTTTACCCGTGTTTTTGAAATTATTGTTGTTGTCCTACTTTGTTGGATATGTCGCATGAATAAACAACCCTTCTTTCAGCCTTGGTGTGCCAGAGAATGCAGCACAGCTTAGTAGGTCACTAACTTCAGGAACAGGGGAACCCGAACATCAGAAGCTCCTACAGGGTAAGCGCTCCAGTTAGAACCCTGATCTGTATACTTTTCAAGATCAGTGCTAGAGAAATGATAGAAATTAATGAATCTGCTTGACAGCCAGGTAATTAATATTTTGAAAAGGAGATACTGACAATGACTGGCTTCTTTTTCTCTCAGTAGAGGGTTTTCTTTAACCACTTTGGCCCCGGAAGGATTTACCCCCTTCCTGATCAGAGCACTTTTTACGATTTGGCACTACGTCAGTTTAACTGACAATTGCGCGGTTGTGCAACGTCATACCCAAACAAAATTGACGTCATTTTTTTCCCCATAAATAGAGCTTTCTTTTGGTGGTATTTGATCACCTCTGCGGTTTTTATTTTTTGCGCTATAAACAAAAAAAGAGCGACAATTTTGAAAAAAAAAACAATATTTTTTACTTTTTGCTACAATACATATCCAAAAAAATATATAAAAAAATTATTTATTCATCAGTTTAGGCCAAAATGTATTCTTCTACATATGTATGGTAAATAAAATTGCAAAAAGCGTTTATTGATTGGTTTGCGCAAAAGTTAGGGTGTCTACAAACTATGAGAATTGATTTATGACGTTTTTATTTTTTTACTAGTAATGGCGACGTTCTGCAATTTTTATCAGGACTGCGATATTGCGGTGGACAGATCGGACACTTTTCTGGGACCACTGACACTTATACAGCGATCAGAGCTAAAAATAGCCATTGATTACTGTATAAATGTCACTGGCAGTGAAGGGGTTAAGCTGTAGGGGGCAATGAAGGGGTTAAATGTGTTCCCTCCCTGTGTTCTAACTGGGCTGGGTTGGCAGGGACATGACAGATCTAACTGATCCTGATTACAGGGATCAGTAGATCTCTGTCATGTCCCCTGACAGAAGGGGAAACCACCATGTTTACATCAGCGGTTCCCCGTTCTGCCTCTGTAGTAGGCGATCGCGGGTCGCCAGTGGACATCAAGTCTGCCTGATTCGTGGCCGCACTTGCGCAGCGGGCAGGAGAGCATGCCGCCGGCGGCGCTCGCCAGCCCGCAACATCGGCTGTGGGAATCGTCGTTTATATACGCCGATTTGCGCTGCGGAGCCACTTTGCCGCAGTAAATGTACACGACGTGGTCGGCAAGTGGTTAAAACACCAAACAGACAGCTAAATACACAGATGAAATACATATATAGAAACTGTTTCATCTGTTAGAGAATTTATATTTCTGTCTGGCCATATTTTCTGGTGGCCATCTTGAGTTCAGCAGAGTCTATTTAAGGCCCTGGCTCCTGGGCTTGGCGTGCATTTTGTGTGTGGATAGAGAAGGGACAGGTAATCTGTCTTTTAATTACAGTGCTTAGCATAAGGGAGAGGTTCCAAGTGAGTAGGGTACAAACTAGCCAGGCCATATTCCACCCCTTGAGACAGATGCTGTTAGCACCCCAGAGACCTACTGCTACTACCCATCGCTGTACATCCTGTGAGTGCGCCCTGTTGGGTTGTCTTCCCGCCAGGCCTGTTGTGCATTACTGAACTTCAATTCCAATACAGTTCTCTTTTCTGCAACTGCACCACAGTGCACCTCCCCACAGGTTTGTCAGTTGAGTGATCTGCTAGGCAACTCCAAACACACACACACATCCAAGTCTCGCAGATCTGCTTGCTTACACATACTGACATTAAACTGAATACAAACAGTGGTCATTCAATGCAATTTTATACACTTTAACAACGAACTTACATCAAGCATACAGACATTGATAACACAATGCAATAATCTCTCTAGTAGTATACTTTATTATCTTAGTATGAAGAAGCCAGTTATTCATTTTTATAATTTAAAATTCCTAGTTGGGCAGTGCATGGAAATATGTACAAACATAAAAATTACAAAAATTCATGAAAGAAAAGGGCATACAGAACATTCTGTATTTGTTATGTAATAAAAAGGAAGAAAAAAACAAGAAAAAACATTACCATTTGGGCAATATAGCCTATTCTGTGGCAGACACATGCTGGAAAATTCCCCTATCTGCCTTTTTCAGAACAGGCCTTGTAAGAGTTACAATGTACATTGTTCACCTGCTCAATTTACAGAGGTATGGATATTGGACTGATTCCAACCCTTGGCCAATCACCTCTGGAGGTGTCACCTCACTGACCATGAGGAGGGTTCTTGCCTCCTGAACTGGTAATAGGTTTTATGGTCCTATTAGGCTAGGTTGGGATTATGGTTTCTGACATCAGAGCATCATCTCGATCATAGCAAGTCCAAGCACTACATGACTGGGGCAGGTGGGATCCATATACAGTAACTGTTTTGTCTGTCCTTAGGGGGTTCATTGCAACCAAGACATACCATTTTATATCTGTATGTACCTTACAATGAATACTATTGTAAGGGGTAATTTTTATCTCCTGTGAATAATACTTTGCATTTTATTAGAGATAAAATGTAATCCTTCTGATCTTTGGAAAATGAAAAATGTTTTGTAGACAAGATGTCATCACACCACCTCTCCATCTCGTACAATCAGAGAACACTTTGCATTCATTCAGAAAATGCAAAGCAAAGCATTTTCTGAATGGAAACCATGCCAAGCTGCCAACCTCCTATGTTCAGAATACATCAGGCTGGCCACAGCATGGGACCCAGAAGCAAGTGGAGATGACTGGAGTAGAGAAGTGATTTACAGAATTAGCCAAGTATGATATAGGGATGAAAACACAATTGTGTAGGTTTGTGTGACCTCAGAAAGCAGCGCCAGCTAGACCTGGTGCATGCGCAGTAGGATTCACACGTTGAGCATGGTGGTGGATAGCATCGGACGTGCTGCCAGGATCCGGGCACCTAGGTTGAATGTCCACGGCTCCCCCTTCCCTTGTCGGGATCTTGAGGTGGTTATATGAGTGTGGCCACAGTGGAATCCTTATGCTGTATCTATCTTCACACAATGTGACTTTGACCATTGTAGTGTTTCTAACATTACCATGTTAAAGCTGAGTTACACTAAGGCGGCTTTGCGCTCTCTTCTTTGTATTTTGTGTAAATGTGTTCCTGCCACCCAGAGGATCCATAGATTGCAGCAGCACCCTTTGACCTGTCTAATTATCACCCATAGCCAGCTGGAGGGCTATACCAAACTGTTGATCAGCGCACCTCCTAGTTTTTCTTTTGTGTGTATTTTTTGTCATGATATTGGGATCTGCTGCCCTCTACTCTCTGTATTTGTAAATAGCTGTTTGTTAATTACCACAGGGTTGGTTGGTTATAGACAGGTACTTCCTTTCCCTTTTAGCTGGGTTAGAAACCCCAGAGGAAAGAAGTCGAAGAGAGAGAGAGAGATGCTGAGATCCTGTCCATGAAAAAGCTGCCTCTGAATCCAGACCAGAAACGGGTGTTATCAGGCAAGTGCTTCTATGTTTAGTAGTTTACTATTGCTGCCCATAGCTTCTGGGGATAATATCTACAGACTGGTGACATAAGTATATCTGTCCCCTGTTATCTCACATGCCTGATAGCTAACTCTGTGATACGGTGTGTGTGTAGTGGTCACTTTGCTGCATGTTAGTGGGTGAACCTATTGAAATAGAGTTTATATACAGTTCATGTTAGCCTTGTCCCTTCAGGTCTGGGATTCTACAGCTAGTTTTAGCTCAGGGCTCAATACCCAGCATAGGCTAGAACCAGGGTAGGCATCTGATAGATACTTCATAGTTAGAGGTCCAGTTGCATGACAGTTTATAAGCTATGAAGGCCTACTAGGCTGACTCTGAGTTTCAATGCCACACCACAGTTTCTGCTGGTGAGAAGCTGCATTCTAGGCTGGTTGGACAACACTTGGAGGATCTCCCCATCACCACTGATCTTTTCTTCAGGACTATGACACCAGGATGGACACCGCATCACGATCATCCCTAAGGGCCCCTGCAAATTAACTTTGCTGCTACAATCATTTGGAGGTATCGTTATCAATAAAAGTGAAATTGAATGAAGAGTCGGCACTGCTGCATAAAGGTAAATAATCCCGTTTATTGCATCTCTAATAAATCTGGTGCAGCTGTTGCTCGCACAGCAAAAGGGTGACAACTTGATGGAAATTCAAGCACTTCCTGTCTGGAAAATAAACAAAGGACTAAAATGTATGGCAAAAAATAAACATATGTTAAAACTTTATCTTGAATATAAAATAACTAATACTTAAACTAAAGGAAACATTAAAGCTTGGATGACACCATATATTCACATGTAATAATAAATCCGCATATATTTCCACTCCATTCCTATTTAAACTCTATACATACAGTTGTGCTCATAAGTTTACATACCCTGGCAGAATTTATGATTTCTTGACCATTTTTCAGAGGATATGAATGATAACACAAAAACATTTCTTTCACTCATGGTTAGTGTTTGGCTGAAGCCATTTGTTATCAATCAACTGTGTTTACTTTTTTAAATCATAATGACAAAAAAACTACCCAAATGACCCTGATCAACAGTTTACATACCCTGGGGATTTTGGCTTGATGACATGCACACAAGTTGACACAAAGGGGTTTGAATGGCTATTAAAAGTAACCATCCTCACCTGTGATCTGTTTGCTTGTAATTAGTGTGTGTGTATTAAAGGCCAACAAGTTTCTGGATTCCTGACAGACCCCTGCATCTTTCATCCAGTGCTGCACTGACGTTTCTGGATTCTGAGTCATGGGGAAAGCACAAGATTTGTCAAAGGATCTGCGGGAAAAGGTAGTTGAACTGCATAAAACAGGAAAGGGATATAAAAAGATATCCAAGTAATTGAGAATGCCAATCACCAGTGTTCAAAATCTAATAAAGAAGTGGAAAATTAGGGGTTCTGTTGAAACCAAACCACGGTCCGGAAGACCAACTAAAATTTCAGGCACAACTGCCAGGAAAATTGTTTGGGATGCAAAGAAAAACCCACATATAACTTCAGGTGAAATACAGGACTCTCTGAAAATATGTGGTGTGGCTGTTTCAAGATGCACAATAAGGAGGCACTTGAGGAAAGATGGGCTGCATGATCGAGTCGCCAGAAGAAAGCTATTACTACGCAAATACCACAAAGTATCCCACTTACAATACTCCAAACAGCACAGAGACAAGCCTCAAACCTTCTGGCACAAAATCATTGGGAGTGATGAGACCAAAATTGAGCTTTTTGGTCACAACCATTAATGTTACATTTGGAGAGGAGTCAACAAGGTCTGTGAAACATGGAGGTGGATCGCTGATGTTTTGGGGATGTGTGAGCTACAAAGGCACAGGAAATTTGAACAAAATTGATGGCAAAATGAATGCAGTATGTTATCAAAAAATCCTGGAGGAACATTTGCATTCATCAGCCAGGAAGCTGCGCATGGGACGTGCTTGGACACTCCAACATGGTAATGATCCAAAACACAAGGCCAAGTCGACCTGTCATTTGCTACAGCAGAATAAAGTGAAGGTTCTGGAGTGGCCATCTCAGTCTCCTGACCTCAATATCATTGAGCCACTCTGGGGAGATCTCAAACGTGAAGTTCATGCAAGACAGTCCAAGAATTTCCAGTAACTGGAGGCTTTTTGCCAAGAGGCAGCTTTACCATCTGAGAAGATAAAGAGCCTCATCCACAAATACCACAAAAGACTTCAAGCTGTCATTGATGTTAAAGGGGGCAATACAAGGTATTAGGAACTGGGGTATGTAAACTTTTGATCAGGGTCATTTGGGTAGTTTCTGTTATCATTAAATATTTAAAACGAGTAAACACAGGTGATTGATAATAAATGACTTCAGCCAAACACTAACCATAAGTGAAAGGAACATTTTTGTGTTATCAGTCATATTCTCTGAAAATGGCCAAGAAATCATAAAGCACAACTGTACCTAGATGTATCAACACTAGTGAATGTTAATATCATCCATATGAAGCAGTGCTATCCCTAAATCATAAGCAAAAAATTGCAAAAAGTAATGTTTTTGCAAAGGAGTATATTTATGGAAGTGGGACATTTTGTTAAATCACTAATAGGAACAACCTATAATGGCAAAGGACTATCTGAATAGGGAGATAGCGAATCCGGGAAAAGATATGGAGGAAAAAGGAAAAGAAAATAAATATTCCATATGTCTAAGTGGAAAAATTATGTCAGAAATAAGTCCACGTCATATCTATAATTCATACCGTCTGGTGTCCTAGTTTTCATATTAAAGATCCACCAGACTTCGCATCTGAGGAGTATATGATGCACATCTCCCCCCTTTGGTGGAATTCTTATTCTCTCTAGTCCATAAAACTTGAACAAAGAGAGGTCCCAGTTGTGAACAAATTTAAAGTGTTTCGATGCATTGGATAGACCTTTGTCCTCTGTATATGTGGCACCATGGTAGTACTCACTTATGCGTTTTCTGAGAGGTCGCATCGTACATCCTATGTATTACTGTTGACAGATCGTACATTCTATGGCATAAATCGTATAACTGTACTACAATTTGACCTTGAATTCTCTACCAGTGGAGCAAGACCTAACAACATCAGGTTTCTTGCTGTGCACTCTGCAGAAACGACATGTGGAAACACCACATGGGTATGATCCTTTCATATTTAACCATGTGTATCCTTTTTTAGGGGACATAAAAAGGCTAGGTGATAGAATATTGCCTAGAGTTTCTGAACGGCGAGTGGAAAAGTTTATACCTTGGTCTACTATAGATTTCAATTCTCTATCTGCCGCTAGCACTATAAGATGTTTACAAATAATCTCTTCCACTTTATTATATTCTTGTAAATAGTTTGTAACAAAAGTCACTCCACTATTATGCACATATTTATTCTGCTTTTTCCTTTTTGAATAATTAAGCAAATCAACTCTATCTCTCTTTACTATATGTTCCTCTGCCAATCTGATATCCTTCTTTTTATAACTTCGTGCTTGCAACCTAGCTGAAACAATATTGCATTCTGCCCTGATGCTTTCCTCTGAGGAACAGTTTCTTCTAGCCCTAATGAACTCACCGATCGTAATTGATCGGACTGTGTGTGTCGGGTGGCAGCTCATCGCCAGGAGTACCAAATTGCCGGCACACTCCTTGCGGTATGTAGATGAATGTACCTTTGGAGGTTGTGAATCTCCTACCAGGGTGACATCCAAAAAGTCAATTCGATAAGGATCTGCTGTGTGGGTAAATTCCAAATTTAATGGATTGTTATTACATAATCAATAACATATGTGATTCCTTCTATCGGCCCTTGCCACACTAACATCAGATTGTCTATATACTGACCAAACCACTTGATCTGTCTTTTATATGGGTTCCGGCCAGCAAATATGTAGTGTTCCTCCCACCAACCCATATAAATATTGGCTAGTGACGGGGAAAACTTCGCCCCATCGAGGTTCCTTTACATTGTAAGAAAAATGTATAATCAAAGGCAAAGAAGTTATGTTTCAGCAAAAACTCCACTACCATAATGATGATTTTTTTGAGCTCATCTGTATAGTTGCTGAATTGTATCAGATGGTATCTAAGAGCCTCCAAAGGAAAAGCGTGGGGGATGCTGGAATACAGCGATTTGACATCCAAAATTAGCCAGATATAATTTACTTTCCATTCAAATTCTTGTAGATTCGCTAATACTGCAGTAATATTTTTTATATGTCCTTGCAATCTGTATACAAGTGGTTGAAGATATTGATCCACCCAGTGGCCCAATCTTTCTAGTAGGGATCCTATTTCCGCTACTATAGGTCTACCCTGTATAGGAGAAGTGGGCTTATGTAGCTTGGATAGATAATGAAAAATTGGGACCACTGGGTTTTTCACATGTAAATATTCTATCATCCTGTCCTAATACGCCTAACTCTCTACCTTCATCTAGCAGATGGGTCAGCTGTCTATCAAAGTCTGCTGTGGGATCTTTATTCAGAACTCAGTATGTAGTACCGTTACTCAGCTGGTGTAAAGCCTCTTCTTTGCAGTCATCTGAATTCTGTACTACGACTGTACCACCTTTATCTGCCCTTTTAAAAATTATATCTTTACAATCTTTTTTAGGGCTACACATTCTGCTTTTGTTAAATTGCCATTATAGAAGCCTGGTGCCTGTCTTATTTCTTCTCCTAATCTAACAAGGTCCTGTTCCACTAGCATTTGGAATATATCAATAGTGCTGTTGCAGGAGTTAATAGGATAAAAATATTTATCACTAATGGATATCTTAGTCTCATCAATGCCATACAACTCGCCCATTGTCTCTGACTCCAATGCCTCAAGAGTGGATCTAGCTACAAGATCTGCAAAATCAAAGTTATAGATCTGTTCCTTACACTCCTGAGGTGAATCAGGTTCAGAGACAGTGGATAGAGTGGGGACTGAAAAATGTTTTTTTTTAGAACCAAAGCACGTACAAAACGATTAATATCGAGAATGGTTGAAAATACCTTAAAGCGAGTCTTAGGAGCAAAAGATAAATCCTTTGATAATAGGGATAAGTCAGTTTCAATCAGTGCAATACACCACTTTAGGTACATTACCCTCCATAAACTCAGTCTCCCCAGTAGATGTTAGTGCTGTTTCCTTGCTCGACAAGGATACATCTGTCTGGGGGGATTTCCTTCTTCCCCGTCTCATTTTCCTTTTTTTGCCTTTGCCTTTTTTTGTCTTGGTATCCACTGATGGTGGGTAGTTTTTTGAAGTATGGGCTTCCCTCAGTTCCACTTCCTTCGAGAATACAGATGAGATAGAGCCCCTGTAGTTGGTAAGCTGTCTGCTGCATCAGATGTTTATGACGGTGGATCGGTTTGGTTGGGGGAGCCAAAGCTCACATGTCTGCCCTTGTTCCTCCTACCCCGTCTTCTACCTCTTAAAACAGAGGTATGTCTTTATGTTCATTTTCTTACATATACCGTAATAGGTATGGTGTGGAAATATATGCGGATTTATTTATACATGTGAATATGTGGTGTCATCCAAGCTTTAATGTTCCCTTTAGTTTAATTATTAGTGATTTTATATTCAAGATAAAGTTTTAGCATATGTTTATTTTTTGTCATACATGTTAGTAGTTTGTTTATTTTCCAGGCAGGAAGTGCTTGAATTTCCATCAAGTTGTCATCCTTTTGCCGTGCGAGCAACAGCTGCTTCAGATTTATTAGCAATTAAGGCTTAATTACAATTAGCTGTTTTTTCTTAGGACTCTACATGTATATTAGTTGTATGTTGTAATGCAATAAGTTGCTGTGAACAAGGTTCTACACGCCGAAACGCGTTAGCCTTTCGCTATCATTTTTCACGGATGAGATGCAATAAATGGGATTATTTACCTTTAGGCAGCAGTGCTGACTCTTCATGCAATTTCACTTCTATTGATAAAGATACCTCCAAATGATTGTAGCAGCAAAGTTCAATTGCAGGAGCCTTTAGGGATGATCGCAATGCGGTGTCTGACCTGGTGTCATAGTCCTGATGGGCATGTCTGAGTGAGTGGAAGGCAATCTGAGTCAGATCATCTGTGTGAAGGCTGGTGTATGCATCACAGACTTTTTTTGAATGATTACTGCACAGGTCAGAGCGGTGTTTTCTTTTTGATAAACTTATCTTTATCAATAGGTATATATGCCTGGGTATATGCACAACTCCACCAGGACTATATTATTTCCATACTGGTGTACATTTATACATTTATTGTTAATATTACATATGGGTTGCAGTAGTTCCCCTGCTCTCAATTACCTTGCTTACCTTTCCAAACTCTGCACATGAAATGAGTTTAAAGCTGAACTCTGGGATATCTAAAATAATCTAACTTTGCATTAGGGACCCTCAGCACTGCAAGGGTTAAATACAGCTTAAGCCTAGTAGTAGATATATATGGTGTAATACATTTTTCCTTGTTCTGGTAGGTTTTGGCTCTTTCCTCTCCTCTTTGACACTCTGGGTTTTGGGCAGGCCTCCACCATCCTCACATTCAATGCAGGACTATTGACCCTACATTATCCCTACATTGTACTTGATGATGTTAGTGTGTGATTGCTGGCTGGAGCATCTTAGAGAACAGGCTTCAGGTGACTGGTCACACAGATGGAGGGAATCTGCTGGAACAATGAATAATGTAAGCATTACACCCTATTCTTCTACTTCTAGATGAGCATTTATCCTTTGCTGTGTGTGGGAAGCCCACTGCAAGAGTAATTTTACTCTTGCTGGGAATAGGGCTTTAAAGCCTTGTTTCTGCTGGCTGACAGGAGAGGACAAAACACGTAAATGGCTAGTTGGCCCCCCCTTCACACCCACCACTCCATAGGCTCATGCTTAGGTTGCCTGGTGGGTAATCTGGCTCTGACACAAAGCAGAGAAAGTCCTTATAGGGATACATTGATACTTTGATTATGTATATTCTCTTCTAAATCTGCAGGTCGTTAAAGTGTATGGAAAGGATTTTTTTCTTATCTTAAGGCTGGCTATACATTTTCTTATTTAATTTTCCTTTAGATTTACCAAAACCATATAATATGAGGTCAAACCTAAACACTTTCAATTTGTATGCATTCAGGCAGGCCCTTACACTACATAGTTGAAGGTAAATCTAAAGGAAATTGAATAGGAAGATTGTATAATGTATGGCCAGCCTTAGTGTTGCCTACCTTGCAACCCTTTCTTTCCTTCAGTACCCCTACTGTCTAGGTGTCCTATCTATGTTCTATCCAGTGTGGATAGAGCAGCCCCTTGCTGCTTCTATTACCCAGTGACACCAGCCTTTTTTACAGTATATAGTTGTCTCCAGAGGTGCTCATTCCACTATAAACTTCAACTTGATGTGCACACATGTGTCTGAGTGTTAGGAAAACCACCTTTGTACAACTGTGCAGTATTGAAAATGTTTCCTATGATGTGTCACATGTTTAATTTTGAATGTGCAAAAAAAACCTTGGAGAACAATCACGCTCAAAGGTAATGATATAAAATGTTATATTTCATATATTGAATTTATATAGTTGTGGAAATAATTGGGATTTGTGGAAAAAGTAATTATGTGGGTCCATTCTAGGGGGAATTCATATTCACATTACTGATTTCATTAACATCCTTTAGTTCTTCTTTAACCACTTGCCGACCGGCGTCTGACGGCGAAAAAGTGGTTGGATATCGCAAATCACCGTCATATGACGGCGGCTGCGAGATCCCGCACTGTGAGAATGCACGCCACCGGAGGCGCGCTCGCACACTCACTGTGTTCTGCGGGGGGGCCAGGGAGTGGGTAGGGGGGACTCGATCTCCGCCGGCTACCCGCGATGGCCCCCCCGCAGTGAAAAATTGGAGGTCCGTGTAAGTAAACACGGATCTCCATTCTCATAGAGGGGGAAATGTTTTTTTGTTTAGATTTGTATTTTAGCAAAAAGTAAGAAATTTGTTTTTTTTTTTGTGCAAAATTGTCGCTCTTCTTTCACTTATAGCGGCGATCAGAAATGATGCAGAGGCAATCAAATACCACCAAAAGAAAGCTCTATTTATGGGAAAAAAAGGACGCAAATTTTGTTTGGGTAGAACGTTGCACGACCATACAACTGTCAGTTGAAGGGACGCAGTGCCGAATCACAAAAAGTGCTCCGGTCCTAAAGTGTGAAATCCTTCCGAGGCAGAAGTGGTTAATAGGGCAAGATAAAAAAACAGTGATGATGTGTGAAGTGCAGTAACCTATAGCAATCAGCCAATTTTTAAGTTTGAAGTTTAAAACTTAAAGTTTAAAATCTTTTGCAGTTTGAACCTGCAAAAGTATGAACATCTAATCACATGATTGCCTGCTGGATGTTCTGATTTACTGCGCGGTGTACATTTAATGCCTGATTATGTAAGATAATATATTAGAATTTTCTATGAAATCATAAAGAGAGGAAAATGTGCTGTGTAGTTTTTGATGGTCTGTAGTGCTAAGACCGCTTGTTTACAAAAGCAGCATATGGGCACTTTCCTTTTGGTACTTTTGACAATATATCCTGTTATTTGACCTTGTCTTCTTATAATCTCCTGAATTCAGTGGATCTAAAGCAAAATTGTACAGAGAAAGAGATTAAGTGATTATCTGAAAGCCCACATATCAAAACATTAATTCATCTCCCGTTTGTGCTCTAAAGTAATATTTATTAAACCACATAGTTTATCTTCTCAAACATGGGTTTTCTAAGTGGTCTTTTTTTTCTTCCATGGACAATCAGTACATCAAAATAAACATTCAAACTTCATAAAGGAAAAAAAACAAAATACATTCATCAAACAAAGCTAACATAAGATCTGGATGCCAAAGTGATTTACAGTATGTCAGTGGTCCCCAAATGTTCCATTTCCATGTTCTTCACTGTATCTAATGTCCAGTTTATATAATTGCACTCTAATACAGGTCACAGTATATAACTTTATATTGGTGTAGAGGAAGCAATGCCTGAAACAAGCCACTTTGCTTGCCTCCTGTGTTTTTTCATGGCTTGACTGCATTTATGATCTGCCAAAAGCAAACTTTACAAACAAAATCTGGACAGGTTTACGATTTGATAGAGACTAACCTTATTTCATCAAAAGGCAAGATCTGCTTATTAGACAGACCTCTTATGAAAAAGCACTGCATACAAAAACAGAAGAAAACAAGTCTGAAAAGAAAACTTAAAAATACATATTTAGCTTACATCCTGGTTTCTGCATGTGGTGCCTAGGTGAGGATGATGTCACAATCCTTCTGGTGAGATCCCGGGAACCCCAAGGATCCCTAATCTCATGAGGAAAAGCTCCCACATAGTGCAATTTTGGATAGAGTGTGTAAAGCTGGCAATACCTATTTTACATTTTAGCCAATTTCTGAGGAATTGGTCAAATTCTGCCCTGTCAGTTGTCACTAGTCTGGCATTTCTTGGATTTCAAGGGTCAGTCTATTGCCAGAGAGTGTGTGTGTGTGTGGTGTATGTGGGGGAGGAGGTTACGAAAGTGCAGCTCTTGGGAGAGTGGAGGATTGGGTAAGTAAGTGAGCTTTTTCAAGCCATCTAGGTCTATTTAACCCTTGCAGTCTAAGGGCAGCCTGCAACTGCATGGGAACATTTCCCAGAAGGATGGGCACCTGTGAATGCACCCTGCCTCTAAGGTGAGGGCGCTAGCAGGGGTTCCCACGATTAGCTGCGGAAGACATCCCCTTTGAAAGCAATAGGAGGCCGCTGGCTCCCACAGCTTATTCCATCAACCCGTATGTAAATGCTCATGCAGCAATCACCGAGTGATTGGCCCTGGATGCAGACTGCCATCTAATCAGAGACAGGGTGCATTAGCAGGTGTGAATGCACCCTTAAACACAAAATATTATATTATCTCATTTTTACAAACTGGACAGAATGAAATACATCTAAAGTGATGGATGATATGGAGAAATGTGTGATCAAGTGATATACTATCATTCATATTCTGCAATTTGGAATAGTGAAATGCATTGGCATGTGGAAACCACTGACATAAGGTGTACAAAGATAATAAAAAAACATGCATGTATAAAACAAAGATAGTTGCACAAATATGTGAATGGGAACACCATGAGTTAAAACACCATAAAACACTAATCACTACAACATATTGTCAACCAAAACAACTCAGCAGTAAATATACAATATAAAGGTTGTTTAGTGATGCTTTCCTATTCAGCTCGATGGTGTTGGATTTGTATGCCATTTGTTACTTTTTCCTGACAGGGATTCTCTAAAACTCCACGTAAATTTGAGAAAGCAGAATGGAAGAAAAGGACAGGGCCTTTTTGGCTTCCTATGATTCTGTTGACTCTTCCTGGCCTGTCTTGGCATAAACTTCCAAGTATGCATCAATGAAGCTCTGTTCACTTTATTTTTGGAAGGCTAAACAGAACTCAACACTGATGTACCATCGGTGCAGGAAAAACACCCACAAAAGCCAAAATAAAAGGCTCCATTGTCACCTGTGCAATAAATCAATGTCAATATTTCCACTGACTGGTGTTATCTGCAAACTACAAGACAAACATGAAGGGCGGACCTATCATTTAAAAAGATTTAGCTTGTTTGTTAACCCTTGGGTTAATGTTAATAATGCATACAGCAGGGTTTTTTTACATTTACTGTGTTGCTGAAAGAAGAATACAAATAATAAACTAGGCACCATCCACATATTATAATGTAGCAAATATAACAACCATACTGGCAGTGATCACTTAGATCTTGCAGATAGTATAGCCTAGTAATTTCAACCTTGATCTAGACGTGGCATTGTTAAATCCAAATGAGTTCATTTACAAAAAGTGTAAAGTGTTCAGTTAGTAAAGTGTAGCATGGCTCACTTGAGTCGTTTAAGGCAGGGGTCTATTGACTATGACCCACGGGCCACATCAGGCCCACTATGAGGATTTTATCTGGCTCACAGCTAGGGTCAGTGGTGTATCCTTAGACAAAGGATTCAGATCAGTTGGTCTTTGCTTCTAATGGGGACCCTTATGTATGGGGGAACTGTGATAGGGACCTTGTTGTAAGGGGGACTCTAAAGTGATGGAAGGGCTTTTGATGTGAAAGAGGCACTCTGGTGTAATGGGGAGCATTCTGATCTGAAGAGAAGCTTCTGGTATTATTTTATTCATTCTTTTATAAAAATGATGATCGTTTTGGCCCACAAATATTTTTAAAATACATAATGTGGTCCTCGTGCTGAAAAGTTTGGAGACCCTTGGTCTAAGGCAAAATGCTTTTTCCCTCTGCAGGGAATTTTTATAATAAACCTATCTTCATTTTATTCTCTAAGCCAAGTGGGCATGCTTCTTTAAACCCCAAATGTGTTCCTAATGGGGGAGCTTTAGCTTTTTAGAAACAAATTGTCTATTATAGAATTTTTTTTACTGCTAATGAAAAAAAATTAACTAGAGATATGTGTGTGTTGTTTTAAATATTTATATATTCTCATCATTCCAGTATGTATCTATGTAATCCCATTTTCTAGAATAGTGTCTATTATCTTGTATATTCAGGCCCCATTCGCACCTGAGCATTTTCAGTTCGTAAAACGCTCCTCTCTGCAGCTCCAAAACGCCCAACAAGAAAAATCCCATTCATTTAAATGGACCCTGTTCACATCTGAGCGTTTTGTCGCCTGAAGCAAAACGCCTGAAAAACGCCTGAAGCTCAAAAAAGTACATGAACTTCATTTTAGGCAGATTACAGGCATTTTACTGCTTTTTACATTGGTGACCTTTTGACCTGTACAAAATGGCGGTAAAATCGCACAATTTTCTGCCTGTAACAAAAGCTCAGGTGTGAATACAGTCTCATTGTATTCAATTACAAGTGTCTGAATGTATCTGCATAAGGCTGATCGTGTCAGTAAATATAACCACACCTTGGGTGAACATTGGAAGATTCCTCATTTTTGAACTTATTGATTCTTTTCTGATTCAGCTATGCTTCCACAGCTGCTGTGGGCATTGTGGCTTCTGGACATTAGAATGAAACAACAGAAAAACCATCAAAGAGTGTGGTTAACGCAAGATGTCTAATTCTAAACACGAGTAATAGGTTGCCATGGAACCCATGCAAGGTATGTCTGCTACTGAAAACAGGATACATAACAGTCATACAAAACTTCCATCGATATACAGTACGGCAAAGACTATGCACATATTCAAATATCATTTTAATGCATATATGCTCTCTTGTCATCAATATTCTGACCAGTATGATAGTTTAAACTGTAAAGCATATTTAAATCTTAACGATGAACTTCTCTCATTTGATCCCTTTTGATCTGATAAATATACGTTTATGTAAGTGCAAACCAAAAACCTGTTGATCAGAAATTCTGAGTTGTCTGTGCTCCCTGCTTCTGTTATCTCAAAAGGCCATTTAACCCTACCAGTTCATATTTTGGACTACAGCTCAATTAGCTCCTATCCTGCGGATAAGAAGTTAGTGGAGGCGGTTGTAGTTGAGCAAAAAGAATGGGCAGGGCTGACACCACGTATTCCACAAACTTGTTGGAAATCAAGAGCTGAGTGCATTTCTGGCAGATAAACACTTATTTGTCTATACTTGCTTGTCTTTAAGGGGATAAAATGATTAAAGTATGGGCATATGCATGTATTGCAGTGATGCAGTGAAGTGGCAATTCTGGTTTCTTCCAAAAGAAGGTTTTGATATTCCAGATCTGTATACTTTTTTAAGGCCAGAGACTACGAAATTATTAAAGGGTAAGTTCATCTTTTCATGAAGAGTGAAAAGGTAAACTAGCTCTAAATGCTGGTGTAGAGGTCCAAACACCATACAATGCAAAACACAACCCCGTAGTGAGTAAGCATCATAACGCTTACCGGAAGAAGTAGCCTCAGATGCACTTCTCATTGGCCAGCATGGTCACGTGGCTGCACTGACCAATGAGTGCTCACCATTGCGAGCAATATGATGGTTACTTGAACCGAGGCTATGCATTGCAGTCTAAGATATATGGCCCGCTATTCCGGCAGCATGGGGCATCACAGCTGCTAAGTGTAGTTGAGTCTGGAAGGGTGTCCTGAATATTTAGTTCACACTCTCATTTTTTGGGAAAAGGTGAATTTACCCTCTAAAGTTCGAGAGTCAGTATAATTGCCAGGAAGCCAGCATTTTCAGAAGGATATCAGCAAAAGCAACTCAACACACACAGTGGCACATTTGTGTTACTAATTTGCCAATATATTTTTGAATTGTGTAAAGCAACCACAGATTGTATTACCTCAATGCAAATAGCATCCCTATTTGCAACTGAGCACAGTATTCAAGTGCCACAAGGCCACAGTGCCAACCACTGCGCCATTGTGGAGCTATCCACGTACCTACACCATTAACTTACATCTGCACATTTCTCACGATAACCAGAAAAGTTTGAACATTTCCCACGTTACAATAGATACTTGAAAAGACTGTACAAGTACAAGGGAATAGAGCTGCAAATTCTATTTACATACATATTGAAGTCGTGCTTTAGAATATCAAAGTTGCCAAACAGGTGTAAAAAAACAAAACTTTTTGTTTTTACTAATATAGAAAACCAGAAAACTTAAATATATTGTTTAATGTAAGTGGACAATTTTTCCTGCTGGTTTAGTGACCTTACCATCACTACAAAGCAATAAGCATACCATACAACCTATTCAGAACAGCAATTTTGCTTCAGAGGGAGATATAAGTAATGTGTTTTCATTCCAGCATCCCTTGATACATTCAGTATCAGTACCACACTTTACAGTACTGTAGGTGTTCAGTTAAATTGGTTTACTGCCACCTGCAGCACATAATTACCCTTAAAATGCGCTCAACAGTAAACTGCTCCAAAGTGCATAATTACACTTTATCTTTGCATATTGTTGGCTAAGCTGTGACGTCTTACCACCATCTGAACTGAATTATTCTGTCAAGCAATGTGCCCAAAGCCTTTAATGTACACATTATATGACCATTAACCAGCTGGACTAAAGACGTTAACTGAGATGAAAAAGACAACTCTCACTTCTTCAGCTTTCATTTCACATTACATGCTACGCAGGGAATTTCTACATGCTAGTAAATTCACTCAAACAGTGCTTCAAGGTTACTGTGAAGGTTAATGGATGTACAAACATCAAGAAGACATACTTGAGGATCCTCTGTGTTACTGATAACTAGACAAAAGTTGCAAAGCGGTGATTCTGGTTTCTTCCAAAAGAAGGTTTTGATATTCCTATTCTGCATACTTATTTCATACCAGGGACCCTGAAATTATTAAAGGGTAAGTTCAACTTTTCATGAAAAATGAAAAGGTAAACTAACTTCAAATATCATGGCTACCCCTCTGGACCCTACTGCACATATTGGGCGTGATGCCCTGCCCTGCTGGTATAGAGGTCCAAACACTATACTGTGCATTGCGCGGCCCTTGAGTTACCCTAGGTTTACACCTATGCGTTTTCTACAGCGTTTTGCAGTTTGTAGAAATGCACTACAGTCCATTTAACATGGTTTCCTATGGATGTAGTTCACTTCTGTGCGTTTTGCTGCGTTGCGTTCTTTGGAAATAATTTTTTTTCTCACTGCAGTTTGCGTTTTGCATTCAATAGAGACTTCAATGAAGGTGCACCAGAAACGCAAGCGTTGTTTTTTTATGTGCTTTTGATGCGTTTTTACTGTGATTTTGTGCCATTTTGCGTTTTTAAATCCCCCCCAAAAAAACCCCATAAAGAAACGCAAAACACAAATCGTGGGGAAAAATGCGGTAAAGACGTGGGAAAAACGCAGGAAGTGCAGGTGCACAGATGTAAACTTAGACTGAGTATACATCATAATTCTTGCCGGAAGAAGAAGCCTCAGATGCACTTCTCTTCGATCAGAATGACCATGTGGCTGCATTCACCAATGAGCACTCACTATTGGAAGCAATTTCATGTAGAATGTATGGAACGCTACTCTAGCAGAATCAGGTATCATAGCTGCTATGTGCAGTGAAGTCTGGAGGGGTGTCTAGGATATTTAGAATTAGTTAACCCTTTAATGTTGCACAAAAAAGATGAATTTACCCTCTAAAGGTTGAAGGCCAGTATGATAGCAAAGAAACCAGAAGGACATCAGCAAAAGCAGCTGTTTTTGTAAGGACAGGGTTCCTTTAAATCAGTGGTTCTTAACTCCTGTCCTCAGGACCCACCAACAGGCCAGATTTTACGTATTACCTTGGGGAGATGCAGACTGGAATACTGCAATCACTGAGCATCAAATTATCACCTGTCATGTATTTCAGTTATCCTGCAAACCTGGCCTGTTAGTTGGTCCCAAGGACAGGAGTTGAGAACCACTGCTTTAAAGAGACTCTGGGATTGATTTACTAAAACTGGAGAGTGCAAAATCTGGTGCAGCCCTGCATAGACACAAATCAGTTTCCAGTTTTTTTGGTCAAGGCTTAATTAAACAGCTGAAGTTAGAAGCTGATTGGCTACCATGAACAGCTGCACCAAATTTTGCACTCTCCAGTTTTAGTAAATCTACCCCGTGTCTCTTTACCCATTTAGTTCAAAGAAACAGATTTTCTTGTAGGAAGATCCCACACTCACGGTCACTGATGCTTACCTTCTCCATCCATCACTAGTCTAATACCAAAGTTGGCCATGTAAATGGCCCTAAATAAATGGCACCTAACACTTTTGAGCCTGCATCATTCTACTGGTTATGTGAAAACATATATTACAGTTTTTAAACCCTGCAAACAGACTCCTAAACATAAACCTTTTCCTATGTTTTACTGAGACCCCCTCAAGAATCCTTTTAACTGGCTATGTTGACCTCTATGTCTACATTTTTTTTAGATCCATTTCATATAAGCCAAACTAATGTCATAAAATGACGTGTGTAATGCAATGCTTACAATGCTTCAAATGTACTGTCTTACAAGACACTTTCACAGTTTCACATACCATTATACCTCCCATAACCAGTTTCTTTGATCACCCTACCTGTAGCTCTCTAATAGGTTTGTCTTTTAGTTCACATACATTTAGATTCTTTTCCTTTTAAAATATTTTGATTCTTCCTTGTGTAATCAAGTCTGTTTCTGTCTCAGTCTATATTTTGGCTAGAATGTATTCCTGAAATAAATGCTAAAACAGCTAATGCAGTCCTAACGTTTAACCACAAGGGCACAATTGGGTGGGACTACTCAATGGTGCATGGGGTTCAAGAACCTTGACTTCTACTTCCTTTATTTTCCAGCTGTACATATTAAGACACCATTTGCCTTTCCTTTACATCATTTGCATCATTTTTCTTTTCTGTTTGCTTCTTCTAGTGGCCCTAAAAAAGATGGAGAATTGTATTTTATTTGTAGTGTTATAAAAAAAAATGAGCACCTTGGGGCTGAAAGATCATGTCCTTAGGACTGGTAGTTTTATGTGCAATTTGTCCAGTGCCCAATAAGATGAACAGGAGAACGTGGGGGGTAGAGGCTTTTTTAAATGTAAGTTGATAGGTAATCCTTAGGTTTAGGCTTAATGTAAAGTTTGAACTAAAGGCTTGTCAACATTTTAAACATTGTTTCATGTTGCCCCCAAATTTAGGGTGTAACATGAAACATGGTTTAACACCCGACTCCCTTCCCTACTTACCTGAATTGCAGGGTGTATCTACCAGGGGAATCCTGTAATTTTTTGGGGGATTTTTTATTGTGGTTGTGTGTGGCTTCATCCATCTAGGTTTGTTATTGTTTATATTACTAGAAGTTACAGTACTACAAGTCCCATTTTCCATCGGAGCGGATTGGAAATTTGCACAGTGCACTGGCTATCTGTCCAGCCTTACTACTGTATAGTTCAGCTGCACGTCCTCCAGCCAAGGTCCATATCACTGTAACGACCTGAGTTTGAGGGAAAATTTTGCAAAATTCTGTGCACTGCACCCATGACATATGATTGCAAGGGCAATGCTATGCAGGATTCATTGCAAAAATTCAGTAAATGCACTTTTTCTCTAACATATCAGTGCTAGTGCATTTACTACATTTTTGAAAAAGGTGTACTTAGGGTTTGGTTAAATGCTAGGGTGAGATTAACTGTAAGGCCTCATACACACGGGCGTATGTTTTTAAATAAGCAGAACGTTGGGTCCGACGTCAGGGAAAAATCTGCGTTTTTTTCGGCATTTTGCATCGGCGTCAATGAGCGTTAGTGAGCACTGGCGTCAATAGGCGTTTCTTTAAAAAAAAAAAACATTCCTCTGCTATTTTTTAACCAGAAAACGTCGGAGTCAAAAATGCCGGTTAACGCCGGTACGGCGTTAGTGAGCGTTTTGCGGTGTCGGTGTCAAAACATTACAGCCTCAAAACGTGCTGGTCCTGCGTTCTAGTTACAGCTCACTAACGCCGATGCCCTCTACTGCTCAAAAACGTCTGCTTTTTTAGGGGGCCATAGAATAACATGAAGAGCTGTAAAAAAACGCCCAAAAACGAGGCCTTAAAAAATGCCCGTGTGTATGAAGCCTTACAGTCAAGTTAAAGTGGAACTCTCTCAATCAACACTGACTATTTTAATCCTTATGCTGCTATAATTAGTAAATAGATAGGAAAGTATATCATATTTACTTGTTTTAAACCTTGAAACTAACAGGGCTGTGCTCCTTTAGCACAAAAATGTCCTGATTTGCTAAATTAGGTCAGTAGTTGATTTAATAATTTCCCTGTTGGGATTGATAAAATATTCAGAATCAGATTTATTTAAATTGCCCATAGGGTGATTCACATACGTCTTATTATGAAGGACTAGATAGCCAGGGGTTATCTGTTTATTTGCTAGCGTCACCAGCAATAAAATAAAGATCCAACAAATTATTGTAAATCTTAGTGGCTCTCTAGTTACTGCAGTCTGCCCAGCCCAGTACTTGTTTTGGGGGAAATGTTCATAAATGAAAAGTTTTACTGAAAATAACTGCTCCCTGCCGTAGCAAATTCGATCATGATTTGCTGGGATTTTTTGTCTTCCTCTGGATCAACTGTGGGTATAGAATTGTGTATATAGGATTGTATTTTTTTCTTTTTATTGGTTGAACTAGATGGACTTGTGTCTTTTTTCAACCTGATTAACTATGTACTGTAACTATGTAACACTGAGTACCATATAACAGAAACCGAATTGTCAACCATTAGTACATTTACTGACAGTTTGTAAAAACCAGTGTCTTTTAGAACTGTCCGTAAATATCAAGGGCTGATCATTTGTCATGCTGTGTCGACCTTTGTAAGTGTAAACCAGGCAAATTACTTTTTATTAAATATTGTCAGTGTTTCCATATCATGTTTATACTGCTTAAATATCGACTGTCTTAATTTTTAATAGGAGTTCTGTCATATTTTAGATTGTCAGTAAAAAAAAAAAGTGCTTTGTCAGTAAATTCCCCATGTTTTGTCAGTAAAAAATGCTGCTGGAGGTTGGCAACCCTGAACAGAAAGCACCAAATTACAATATTACTGTTGCCTTGTCTTACCATACCTTTGTAAGTTCAGAGCACAGAGGAGACAAGTGGAAACTGCTGAGAAAGATCACTCTCTGTACATCTTGTATTATACAGTTAGCCCTTTTTCTTTGCATATTACCATAAACTATATAGTCCAGTGGTAGCCATATAAAGTCAGCGCGCCAGCATCACAGTAATATTTATATTTTTGTGACATTCATCACATAAGGAGCTTTGTGACAGAATGAAAAGTAGGCATCATTCACAGATGCCTAGGGATGCATGATATTTGTCTAGGGACTTGTGATTGCCGGTTTATTGGTTGGGTGTAATCTCTATTTCTGAAATTCTACAGCTACTGCGAAAAAGAAACTTCCTGTTTTTAGCTTTTGTAAATAATACAAGGAGCTGACAGGTCTCATCAGACAGTAAATCGTGAAATACTTTTCAATAATCCAAAATACAGCTTGTCAGTGAGAAATACTGTACTATGAACAAGTGCTAAAAACCCAACAGTGCATTGCTGAAAATAATGATAGCTATTTGACTTGTTAGGAAAATAACTGTGCTGTATGCAATGAGCAAGACCCCTTTTTACAGATTTAATGTACACAGATATCTAGGGCTACAATGTCTTCTAGCTTAAAATCCCAGGCACTTCCCCTTCCTGAGGAGCCAGAGGTAACTTATATAGGTGCCTATACAAGAGCATAGCTCCCAACTGTCCCTGATTTCAAGGAGTTGTCCCTGGTTTGGAACAAAGTCCCTCTGTCCCTCTTTCCTCCTCATTTGTCCCTCATTTTGGTCTGATCTATATAATTTTATACAGGGCTACTACAAGGGGTGGCTGCCCTGGGTGCAATTGTTTACTGTAGGCATGGGGCACCTTCCTTCTGTTACACGGCAGACAGGAGTAGTGACAGCAGCAGTGATTTTGGCAAGCGAGAGACTGTTGAGTGTAGGATCCCCTAAGCTTGCACATCATGACTGGGGGGCAGTTTGGCATCTTTGCCCTGACACTGGATGACCTTGTCCTGGCCAATGGTTGTAGCATGTTTTATCTTTCAAAAAGTGTTTCCCAGTGCTAAACCTTTCATTCAATTTCTAAATTGCGGCATTTGTAAATTGCAAAAGCCAGTATAAAGGAATAGTAGGGGAAAAAAAAAGCGCTTGTGAGTTTAACTAATCATTTTTTTTATAAATTTCCTTTAACCGCTTAACAACCGCTCTATAGACAAATGACGTCTACAGAGCGGTTGCTTAATTCTGGGAGGACGTCTATTGACGTCCTCCCAGAATCGCGGTTCCCGCGCGATATCTCGCCAACAATTCGCCAATTTCCTTTAAATATTTTTTTTACTAATCAATTTGAGTGTTCGCGAAAAAAAAAGGGGATGATAAGGAAATATGACCGAAAACGTTAAATGTTTACGGCGTTAAATCTTTAACTTACTTTCCAAATCGTGACCCTTTGTGAAAAACTTTCTATTTTGTACGATGTTGGTAACCGGTCCTGTTCCAGTAGGTCACAGTCCCGTTTCTACGGTTTGACGGGGGGTCAGTACTACACGTTCGAATCCCCTAGGATGTGAGTTGTCAGAGAGCG
>BLSH010351732.1:1004854-1021633 GCA_018402905.1 Glandirana rugosa | reverse complement strand
ATAGCTTGCAGACTCTATAACTTTCACAAAGACCAAATAATATACACTAATTTTTTTTTTTTTTACCAAAGATAGGTAGCAGTATAAATTTTGGCCAAAATTTATGAAGAAAAATTACTAATTTGCAAAATTTTATAACAGAAACGAAGAAAAATTCATTTTTTTACAAAATTTTCGGTCTTTTTTTAATTATAGCGCAAAAAATAAAAAACCCAGAGATGATTAAATACCACCAAAAGAAAGCTCTATTTGTGTGAAAAAAAGGACGCAAATTTCATATGGGTGCAGTGTTGCATGACTGAGTAATTGTCATTCAAAGTGTGAGAGCACTGAAAGCTGAAAATTGGTCTGGTTGTTAAGGGGGTTTAAGTGCCCAGTTGTCAAGTGGTTAAAAAAAAAAAAAAAAAATTAAGCTTTTAAAAGTAACCTGTGAGGACAGAAATAGAGAACTGCCATTTCTGAAGCAGTCAGAGGGTCAAAGGTCTCCTGAAGTCTAACAGCTGCTGCCTGTCATCTACCCGACCTCTAATCTCTGAGTTGTCAGGTAAAAAGTAAATGTAGCTAAAAAAAAGGGTAATATCCTTGTTGAAAATATGTAATTACAGTATAGTAATTTCAGATTTATGCACATGCCCACTTGTGGCTGGTTCTCCTGCAAATCTCCTGCAAACTGAATTTTACAGAACAATAAAATCGCATAAGAGAGCAATATACAAGAATATGTAAGCATGATAGCATGCCGCTGCTCTTTTTTTATCTTTACAGATGGTTTCCTTTACAAAATATAGTATTGGATCATGATGATAACATTTGCCTTTGTCCTGCAGCTGGCAGTTCATAAAAGTGAATTTACTATGTGCAGAATACCTGTGTAGAGGTAGATCGATATGGGATTTTCTCTGGCAGATGCCGATATTTAGAATTCGAGGTGGCCCATGGCCGGTATATGATGAAGATTTTTTTGGGCCGATATGTTAGGCCGATTTTTCTTTTTTTTTTTTCCCCTTCATCTCATAAAATCTAACAGTTAAGTAATAAAAAGTGATACAGAAAATTGCTTAAATTAAACATTTATTTGGCCTCTTTCACACAGGTGGATAGAATTCAGCTTTTAGCTGCGGATAGATGAAGTTATCTACTGCAGCTACACTTTGACAATGCTTTCCTATGGCCCCATTCACACACTGCATTTAGCAACGGTTTTGTTACATGAGGTTTTGTGTGATTTGCCTGTGTCCAGGAACGATTTATTGCAGCTATCTGCACATAAATGCAGGTAATCGCAGGGTACTATTTCATCTGCAGATAGCAGTGGCAACAAGGAAATAAAAACAACAGGAAGCACATCGGAAATGTCAAGAATGTTCCACTGCAGCTAAACGCAGCTGCATGTAAACGCACATAAACGCAGCTAATCGCAATGTACAACTGCAAGTAAGCGCTGTGCTTAGAGTTTTGGAATTTCAAAATAACAAAACATGCTATTAACAGGGGCAGAACAGCCGCCCATGTGAAAGGGGCCTAAAACAACACAACAAGCCTCCAATCAGTGCACTTGTATGTATAATTTAGATTAAAAAACTATGTATCTTAAATATTAAATACACAAAAACAGGTAATCAAAACGTTTTGATGAAAAAAATGGGCTAACTTTACTGTTTCGTTTTTTTTTTAAATTCATTAAAGTGTATTTTTTCCAAAAAAATTGTGTTTGAAAGACCGCTGCGCAATCACCATGTGACATAAAATATTGCAACAATCGTCATTTTATTCTCTAGGGTTTCTGCTAAAAAAATATATAATGTTTGGGGGTTCTAAGTGATTTTCTTGCAGAAAATACGGATTTTTATTTGTAAGCAACAAATGTCAGAAAAGATTTAGTCTTAAAATGGTTAAACTGAGCTCATTTACACACCGGAGTTCATCCCTTTGATAAGTATAAACATTGTATCTCTTTAGTTCTTTTATCAGCAATGTTCTCAGACTTGGCAGGCTGCCCAGATTTTTGTCTTTCAAGTCGCTCCGACTTAGAAAAATGTTCCTGTACGACTTCAGGCGACTTGCATTGACTTCTATTACAGAAGTAATTTGCAACCCTCTGTGCAGGGTTGCGCTGAGTCGTCCCGCAAGTCGGATCGCCCCTGTGTGAACCGGCCTTAATGCATAAATTAATTGGCCTAATTTGCAGCACAATTGGCCGATGCTAATTGATTAAAAAATGCCAAAAATCGGCCCGATATATCCGCCGGCTGATATATCGGTCTACCTCTATACCTGTGTCACCATTCCAGTTTGCCTTTTCTAAAGAGTACTTACCTATCTGTCATACTGATTCTCCAGAATTAGTACTTAAAAATAGTACTAAATTGATCCAGAAGATGTACATATGTAAGGGATCATTCACACAGCCCCAAAAAACATGGTGTTTGTATCAGTAAATAATTTTTTATGACCCTGAATGCAGCTGTATAGATTTCTATAGGCCCATGCAGTGTAGAGATACACAAAATGCATTTACATGCATACAGAGTAAAGAGCAAATATTGATTGAGCTTAATTTGAGCTACCTGCGTCCTAGCAACAACAGTATGCTAGGTAGCTTAATTGAGAAGCTGCCTGCATCCTAGCAATGGAAGGCTTTCTCAAGCAGCCACCTGCATACCAGCAATGGAAAGGTTTCCATGAGGAACCGTCTGCATTCTAGCAATGGAAGCAAGCTATGTGGCTTCACTGAGAAGCCACCTTCGTCCTAGCAATCAAAAGATTCTAAGCTTCCTTTTGAAGCCTTCGGCATGCTAGCAATGGAAGGAAGTTGCCTGCATCCTAGCAACCGAAAGATGCTATGTGGCTTCATTGAGAAGCTGCCCGCATCCTAGCAACTGAAGGACGATAGGGACTTCATTGAGAAGCTACCTGCATCCTAGCAACCAAAGCTAGGTAGGTTCTTGAGAAGCCACCCCACCTGTGTTCTAGCAATGGAAGCATGTTAGGTGGCTTCCTTAAGAAGTCACCTGCATGCTAGCAATGAAAGGATGCTAGGTTTCATTGATAAGCTGTCAGTGGCACCTAGGCAGGTTCATTGAGAAGGTGCCTGCATCCTAGCAGCTGAAGGATGTTAGGCAGCTGATTTCAGAAGCCACCTGCATCCTATCAATTACAGGAGGTTGCCTGCATCCTAGTATCTAAAGGACACTAGGTGGATTAATTGAGAAGCTGCCTGCATTCTAGCAACCAAAGGAAACTAGGCAGTTTCTTAAGAATCACCTGTGTCCTAGCAATGGATGCATATTAGGCGGCTTCCTTAAGAAGCCACCTGCATGCTAGCAATGAAAGGATCAGGATGCTAGGTTTCCTTAAGAAGTCACCTGAGTTCTAGCAACAGAAGGAAGGTGCCTACATCCGAGCAAACTAAAGATGCTAGGCAAATTCACTGAGAAGCTGTCTGCATCCTAGCATCTGAAGAAAGCTAGGCAGTTTTCTTAAGAATCCAACAGTATGCTAGCATTGAAAGGGTGCTAGGTTTCTTTGAGAAGCTGTCTGTGTCCTATCAATGGAAAGAAACTGCCTGCATCCTAGCATCTGAAGGTACCTAGACAGCTGATTTCAGAAGCCACCTTCAGAAGTGTCCTAGCAATGGCAGGAGGTTGCCTGCATCCTAGCAACTGAAGGATGCTAGGTAGCTTCATTGAAAAGCTGCCTGCCTCCTAGCAACTGAAGGAATCTAGGCAGCTTCCTTGAGAAATCACCTGTGCCCTAGGAATGAAAGGACATTAGGCCCCTTTCTTAAGAAGCCATCTGCATGCTAGCAATGAAAAGACATTAGGTTTCCTTGAGAACTTGTCACCTGCATTTTAGCAACAGATGGAAGTTACCTGCATCCTAGCAAATTAAGGTTGCTAGGTGGCATTATTGAGAAGCCATCTACATCCTAGCAACATTTCTCAAAGATTACATGGGTACAGCATACAGATCACTTTTTATGTAATGTCTTGCTACCAACCTCTGTCAGTAATATCCTGCATACTAATTGCTGTATTTTCATACGGCTGAGAGCATGAGCTCTAAGGAGTTTAAACTTCGTGCTAGTTCCAGGTCAATGCAATGAGGATGAAGGGTCAGTAAAGCGGGTATATAGCTATTTTTTTTCAGAACTCTTCTGTCTGTGCTCTGCTAACTGAACACTGGGACTGCTAGGACTTGTCGTTCTGTCCTGGGTCTGTCTACTATCCGAACCCTGGGACTGCTGAGACTTGTAGTTCTTTCCTGACTATGTTCTGTTATCTGAAAACTGCAACTATTTGGCCTTGTAGTCCCAAATTACACCGCTATTGGGCAGGGGTACTGCAGACAATTAACGGGGTATTTCAGGTTTCCATCCCAACAGATCCTAAACATTGCATCCTGGGTATCCTGGATTCCCTACCAATAGAAGATGTCCCCAAGCAAGCCATTGCAAGAACCCTTTTTCAGGCCCGTCTTCTTATCCTCAGACACTGGAAGGGCACGGCCCCAAAATGGGCGAAACTTTGCACCTGGAGAAATATATTTACCAGCACAGGGGAAGCCAGTTCAACAAGTTGTAGTCTCCTTGGCTGGACACCCCTGGGCTCTCGCCAATAGATCTTGTGTGGGACAGGGTGCCCCTCTAAACATTACACTCCTGAGATTTGGTTTGGCTGCCTCACATTGTGAACTGAGTAGGCTAAATACCCATGGGCTTTGGACAGTTGGGTGGGGGAGGCACAGGAGGTTGTACTACCATCGATTGCTCTATTGATATGTTTGCTGTTTGCAATGTCTGTTGAACTACATTCTACTGTTACAATTGAGATTGGCTTGCATGCCATATGTGTTATCAAACCCCATGTCTGATACCAATAAAATCCTTTTTGATTCAAAATAAATGGCACTGCAAAGCATGTAACGTACACTATATTGTCAAAAGTTTTGGGGCGCCTGCCTTTACACGCTCATGAACTTTAATGGTACCCCAGCTCTTCTGGGAAGGCTGTTCACAAGGTTTAGGAGGGTGTCTATGAAAATGTTTGACCGTTCTTCCAGAAGCGTATTTGTGAGGTCAGGTACTGATGTTGGACAAGAAGGCCTGGCTCACAGTCTCCACTCCAATTCATCCCAAAGGTGTTCTGTCGGGTTGAGGTGCAGGCCAGTCAAGTTCCTCCACCCCAAACCCGCTCATCCATGTCTTTATGGACCTTGCTTTGTGCACTAGTGAACAGTCATGTTGGAACAGGAAGGGGACATCCCCAAACTGTTCCCACAAAGTTGGGAGCATGAAATTGTCCAAAATGTCTTGAAGAGTTCCCTTCACTGGAACTAAGGGGCCAAGCCCAACCCCTGAAAAACAACCCCCCCACCATAATCCCCCCTCCACCAAATTATTTGGACCAGTGCACAAAGCCAGGTCCATAAAGACATGAATGAGAGATTTTGGGGTGGAGGAACTTGACTGGCTTGCACAGAATCCTAACCTCAACCTGATAGAACACCTTTGGGAAGAATTAGAGTGGAGACTGTGAGACAGGCCTTCTCGTCCAACATCAGAGCCTGACTTTACAAATGCGTGTAGCGCCCTCTACTCTTAGGTAGGCTCTAGGTGTTAGGATTTTGGTAGGGGAGTGGCTCAGGGAGTGGTTGGTGACTTGCAGGCAGTGACACCTCTTGGATACCTCCTCTTTGCTTCTAGATGGTTCTAGAGAGAGGGTGGGGAAGAGAGGTGAAGCTGCCTGGGGTGTTTAGGGAGCTCTGACCAATCCCCAATCTGGAGTCACAGGGGGCAGGCCTCCTTAATTACCTGAGGTCTGTCCAGCCAGGGAGGAGAGTTCAGGTGGAAGAACTGGGAGATGGAGCACTAGTTGCAGAGGCCTTTGAGGGAGCCCCAAGTCTGGGGGGGTGACCTTGGGCCTGGAGGCTCGGGAGTGGAAGGGACAAGAGCCCTTTCCCCACAACCCGGGGCTGTGGTTGTGGGGATCTGCGGGCGGGGGCTTATCAGAATCTTGAAGCCCCCTTTAATAAGGGGGCCCCCAGATCCCGTCCCCCCCATGTGAGTTAGTATCGGCTACTAATTCGCCAAAAAGTGTCAAAAAAGAAAAAAACCAAGCAGACAATTAGGGACAAGTCCTTTATTAAAAAAAAAAAAAAAATAAGTGTCCCCATTGTAATCCATCGTCAATCACAGCACGTGACGGACCCGGAAAAAAAAAAAAACAGTTCCTCCTCCATGGGAGGGCTCCCGCCAACTGAGCTCAGTTTGTTGTGACAGTTTATTTTTTAGTGAAGGACGAGGCCACCCTGTGATGTGATTAAGTGACCCGCCCCTCTGACATCACATGACCCAAGAAGGGGCAGGGTCACGCGTATGTCACTGGATGGCCCTGCCCTTCACTGTAAATAAACTGTCTCAACAAACCGAGTGCAGACGGCGGCAGCCCTCCCACGGAGCAGGAGCTGTGTGCGCTGTCTGCGCACTATACATTATGGGGTGTTCGGCAGTGCCGATGTCGCGCCGAACACCCCATAATGTTCTAAATTTAGGGATCGGGCGAACGACGGAACGTATGCTCGGGCCCAACCGTTCGC
Organism: Glandirana rugosa; assembly: GCA_018402905.1. Taxonomy (NCBI): domain Eukaryota; kingdom Metazoa; phylum Chordata; class Amphibia; order Anura; family Ranidae; genus Glandirana; species Glandirana rugosa. The sequence goes on along the minus strand of BLSH010351732.1, from coordinate 1,015,036 downwards.
CCATCCCTAGTCCCGTTGAGGAACTATTTGATCTGCTGGACATCCCATAAACACCCTATACCCTATCCAAGTTAAATCCCAGTACAGGCCTGTTCTTCCTGACTCCGGATGTGTGGAAAAGATGACCGAGGGCAGTGTGGCAGTTGAATCACTAATTCCAGCAACCCCTATGGGGGCATGGCTACATGCGCTTCTGGAAGAATGGTCAAACACTCCCATAGACACACTCCTAAACCTTGTGGACAGCCTTCCCAGAAGAGTTGAAGCTGTTATAGCTACAAAGGGTGGGCCAACTCAATATTGAACACTACGGACTAAGACTGGGATGCCATTAAAGTGTCAATATTTTGTGTGGCCACCATTATTTTCCAGCACTGCCTTAACCCTCCTGGGCATGGAGTTCACCAGAGCTTCAGGTTGCCACTGGAGTCCTCTTCCACTCCTCCATGACAACATGGTGGATGTTAGAGACCTTGCGCTCCTCCACCTTCCATTTGAGGACGCCCCAAAGATGCTCTATAGGGCTTAGGTCTGGAGACATGCTTGGCCAGTCCATCACCTTTACCCTCAGCTTCTTTAACAAGGCAGTGGCCATATTGGAGATGTGTTTGGGGTCGTTATCATGTTGGAATACTGCCCTGTGACCCAGTCTCCGAAGGGAGGGGATCATGCACTGCTTCAGTAGGTCACAGTACATGTTGGCATTCATGATTCCCTCAATGAACTGTAGCTCCCCAGTGTCGGCAGCACTCATGCAGCCCCAGACCATGACACTCCCACCACCATGCTTGACTGTAGGCAAGACACACTTGTCTTTGTACTTCTCACCTGGTTGCTGCCACACACGCTTGACACCATCTGAACCAAATAAGTTTACCTTGGTCTCATCAGACCAGGGCTGTAGATAATTTTTTGTCCTGGGGGGGTTCAGCAGCAGGTACCAAGTGGTGAAGCGGGGGGGGGGGAGGGGACCAAGCAGTGCCGTGTGTGTCTATGGAGCATGCACTGTGTGCCCCCGTAGCAAGCAACTTTCTATTGTGGCACACAGAGAAGAGGAGGGTCAGGGCCACTCTGTGCAAAACCATTGCACAGAGCAGGTGAATATAACATGTTCTTTATTTTAATTTAAAATGCATTTTTTAATTTAAAATGTGGTTTCTCTGGGGCTGTGTTTTTATAAAAGGTGCAGGTACCTTTTCCCTGCATTTCCCGCAGGGACAACAGCCAATTCCCACGAAAACGCAGGTCACACCACATGCATAGGTGTGAACTACTCTTAGCCTTGATAATGTAAAGTGCAACTCCCTTAATCCTCCTATTAATCACACTAATCAGCGCCAACAGTACCACAAACTCAGACAACTTCAAGAATGCAGCCGTATTAAATGTAAATAGACCATAAAAAAGGAAAGACACTTCAAAATCATCAATAAAGTCCGTAACGTCCAATACACCAGTGTCTCTACAGCGCTTTCAAAAAGAACAGTTCATTATAGGTAGGAAATCCGAGTAAATCCGTGCGTAGAAAGATCAACCAGAATGATAGTGAGCCAGCCACCAGATTCCTCACAGCACCGCAGGTGATCCACTCCCTCTGAAGTGCTCACTTACCAGACACTTTCTTTCAATACGCCCATCTGCATTGATAGTCTGTTAGTGCTTCGCTGGTGTTACCACTTCCTTAAGCACAGTTAACTCAGTAGGATACCCAGAAATAGATAGAAGTTTCACATAGCGTAATTCCGTAAAATCATGTTTATTTATCTGCAATCCTCCAGACCTGTTAAAAGAAAAGTCTCCACTCAAACATCCTTTATCATTTACTTGCCTTGGTTCACACTATGAGTCACACAGGAACTGCATCCCATTTCTGTGCAATTCACATGCGATTCAGTGCAGTGCGATTTGAGCCCATACATTTTAACTGGGCTTATATTGCACTGCATTACACCAAAGTCGTGCATGCACCAATTTTAGGAACACATTGAAACTGGATCACGTGGTCATTTTGTATCATCAGATCTGGGGCAGGCAAATATACTGCATTTGGGTTGTCGTTAAGATTTCACTGGCACCCGCTGCAGGTTTCAGGGGCAGTGCAATTTTTATGTGGTGCAGGACCAGGGCCACCTTTAATATTTAATACTTCATTTATTGTGTGGATGTATAGCTTGGTTTGAGACTGCATCCCAGTCATGGTCAACTGATGAGGTTTTCAGGGCCTCGAATGCAGCCCCTGACACACCAAAGGGCTGTGCATATCATTTACTGCCAGACATACTACGTCAGAGACTGCAGACGTACTACAGGAGATGGTCAGAGACTGCAGACATGGTACAGGAGAGGGTCGGAGACTGCAGGCATACAAGAGATGGTCAGAGACTGCAGGCGTACTACCAGTGAATGCAGACATAATACAGGAGATGGTCAGAGACTGTAGGTGTACTACAGGAGATGGTCAGAGATACAGACGTACTACAGGAGATGGTCAGAGACGGCAGGCGTACAATAGATGGTCAGAGACTGCAGGCGTATTACAAGAGATGGTCAGAGACTGCAGACGTACAAGAGATGGTCAGAGACTGCAGGCGTACAACGGGAGATGGTCAGAGACTGCAGACATAGTACTGGATAGGGTCAGAGACTGTAGGTGTACTACAGGAGATGGTCAGAGACTGCAGATGTAAAAGAGATGGTCAGAGACTGCAGATGTACTACAGGAGATAGTCAGTGACTGCAGACATACCGGAGGAGATTGTTAGAGACTGCAGTTGTACTACAGGAGATGGTCAGAGACCATCCATGTAGTGTCTGATCTCCTATCCCTGTTCATTGTCTGCTGAACTCTCACAATGGTCCTTCCTGATCACCATAACAGGTGCGGTCAGTGTCCCCACACACCACACATGTCATTTACTTACTGTGTGACACCGACAATGAGGACAGGTCCCAGACTTTCAGCATGGACTCTCCTCCCCGCTGATCACAGGTCCGGTTGTTAGGGGGTGGAGTGGTTAGCCGTTAGGGGGATGTGGAGGTCACGTGACGGCAGGTTAGGCAGTGGTTGGTTGGGAATTGGAAGAGATGATGGAGCACCAAGCCGGGAAACAAGCCGCACAGCTGCAGTCCAATTCCACCCCAGTAATATTTGGCTGCCATCTTTTTTACGGGCAGCGCAGGTGCAAGGAGCAGCTGCTTTTTGCCCCACAACAATGACTGGGGCTGGGCCCAGGGCAGCTGCCCTGCGTTAAAGACAGCCTTGTGCGAGAGATGCGTTGCAGGTTTTCTGCACCACAACCTAGTGTGAACCAGGGCTTATTATTGCCTTTTCAACACAATTAAAAAAGGGCCAGAGCACTGAGGGCAGCAAACAGTCCAGCCTGGCACTGGCAATGTTGTTGTGCCTGGTAACCCCTCAGCCCTTTGGCTCTGCAGTCAGCACCACAACATAGCTGACAGAGCCAGGCTAGACTGTCAGCACCAACCAAGCAGTAGAAAATGGTAACCCACGAATCCAGTGATTAGTGAATAATTTTGCCAGCTGCCACAGACTCACTTACCTCAATGGCAGCATAGCAGTGGTGGTAAGTGGTCTGTGATGACCGTCTCTAAGGCAGCAAGCAAGCCGAAAAGGAAAGAGGGAGGCTCAGCTTCTTAGCAGCAGTACTGCTACCTTGTGAGTTCTCCTCTCCATTCTCCTCCAAAGTCCAAGGCGGGAAGTACAGAGTGTAGAGACAGTCGGTCACGGTGGGCGGGACTACAGACGCCAACCGTTCCCACCGTGTCTATGATCTGTCCGCCGGGAACCCAGCACAGCCTTGTCATAACAGCGTGACGTAAGTGCCTGTGACAGTGTGCCTTACACCCGACCTGCTGCATCCACTTCACCCGCAATACTGACTGCTGTGCTCCACTGTTTGTTGTTGCAGTGCTGGTGCCATGAGAGGCGACAGGGCAAAGACACTTTTTATTTTTGGCAGGATGCTCTGTGGGGGTTTGAACACCCCAAACCCCCCCTTATCTACGCCCCTGCATCAGACCACAGGACATGGTTCCAGAAATCCATGTCCTTAGTCTGCTTGTCTTCAGCAAACTGTTTGCGGGCTTTCTTGTGCATCATCTTTAGAAGAGGCTTTCTTCTGGGACGACAGCCATGCAGACCAATTTGATGTAGTGTGCGGCGTATGGTCTGAGCACTGACAGGCTGACCCCCCCACCATTTCAACCTCTGCCGCTCACATCACTCATACGTCTGTTTCCCAAAGACAACTTCTGAATATGATGCTGAGCATGTGCACACTGCTTCTTTGGTTGACTATGGCGAGGACTGTTCTGAGTGGAACCTGTCCTGTTAAACTGCTGTATGGTCTTGGTCACCGTGCTGCAGCTCAGTTTCAGGATCTTGGCAATCTTCTTATAGCCTAGGCCATCCATCTTTATGTAGAGCAACAGTTCTTTTTGTTCAGATCCTCTGAGAGTTCTTTGCCATGAGGTGCCATGTTGAACTTCCAGTGACCAGTATGAGAGAGCGAGAGAGCGATAACACCAAATTTAACACACCTGCTCCCCATTCACACCTGAGACCTTGTAACACTAACGAGTCACATGACACCAGGGGAGGGAAAATGGCTAATTGGGCCCAATTTGGACATTTTTACATAGGGGTGTACTCACTTTTGTTGCCAGCGGTTTAGACATTAATGGCTGTGTGTTGAGTTATTTTGAGGGGACAGCAAATTTACACTGTTATACAAGCTGTACACTCACTACTTTACATTGTAGCAAAGTGTCATTTCTTCAGTGTTGTCACATGAAAAGATAGAATAAAATATTTACAAAAATGTGAGGGGTGTGCTCACTTTTGTGAGCTACTGTACATGTTATACCCTGCTGCAACTATGCAATAGGACAACAAAAGTCACGGTATGTAAAAACAGATGGATATACTAGTTCTGTACAGTAAGAGACAGGTGAAAATCCTGTTTTTCAGCATTGGCTTTGTGCCCAGTGAAACTGCATTCAGCATACAGCCCAACCCCTTTGCAGTTTTTTCTGCCTCTAAGGAATGTAATAGATGGAATGTCCAACAGTGGGAGATGGCTGTAAAGACAAATCATGGAATGTTACAACCTTTTTTTTTTTTAATCGCTCCATTTGCTTTCTGCATTAACATTTTTTAATATCTGTTGTAACTGTAATAATTGTAATAGCTTAAAATCTGTACGCACTATGATGGGAGCAGGCTTCCCCTGCCAGTAGGGATTGTCCTCCTACAAGTGAGGTCACCTACATGATCCAGAATGATGGGAGAGCTCTGTGCGCTATTCATGCATCCTCAATATTATCTAAAGATCCATTGTGCTGGAAGATCTTAATGGTTGCTAAGGAGAACTTTAATAGCCCATGCATCCGCCTTACTGCTCACATAATGATCCAGTATGCTGGAAAATCTCTGTAGCTGTACAGCAAGCACTATCATTGCTCATACAACCCTCTTATTGCTTATCTAAATGATCCAGCATACTTGATAATTTGTGCGTTTAATGCTAAAGTGGAAGTCTGGTCACATGATCCTGCTGCTCTGTGTAAGGGAGCACGCAACATTGGCTGGGAAATTTGTTAGCCCTGATGTCACCCATAGGCTCCCATAGCCTAACCATTGATACAGGGGAACTACAACTGCAGAGTCATGTGACCAAACCATAAAAAATGAAAAATAGTACACAGATATTTTAGGTTAGGTTAGGCTAATCTTCCACTTTAAGCACTTTCATTGATCATGCACCATCCTCACTGCTCATCTACATGATCCAGCATGCTGGAAAATCTCTGTGTTTGATAACAAACACTTTCACTGATCATGCACCCTGCTTATTGCTCATCTACATGATCCAGCATGCTGGAAAATCTCTGTGTTTGATAACATGCATCTTCATTGCTCATGCACCTTGCTCATCTACATGATCGTGTATGCTGGAATCAGCCCAGGACCCTGCATTCACTATATCTGGTCTCCCACAGTACACAAAACATGGAAATGCAATTATTTTAATAAATATAAACTGCTAAATATCTTTTCTCATCAGCAGTATATAGCAGTCTTTTTGACTTCTATCAGTGCCTGGTTAAAGCTTGTAGGATGAGTTTTCTTTCTACTCTGCCCTATGAGACTGCAGGTCCCCTGACCCACTATCTGGACAGTGCTGATTGGCCCTGTGCTGATCACATGCCCCCCCCCCCCAAAAAAAAAAAAGAAAACAAACTCTGTAGTAATACACACCAAAGTGATCATGTGCAAAGTGCCTCCAAGGCTCTGTACTATCAGGAGATGGATCTGGGACAGTAAAATAAGGGGAGGATTAGAGAAGACAGGAACAAACAGCCCTTTTACACAATGTGGAGGATTAACCCCTTAGGTTCCACAACAAGCATGCTTTACTGCATATACAGACTGATTTTACTGTTGTGGGTTTAGTAACACTTTAAGGATGAAGGATGTTGGGAAGGAGTGGTGCCAACAGGGCTATATAAGGGCTAAATAAAGACTACATATCCTATGGTAGTAGTGATTCCTGTCCTGATCGCACCTCCTCTCGGCTCCTCTGTAGTTCAGGAGGCAGGCTCTATGAAATGTGTGACACAGCAGTACCAACTCACACAATTCAAAGAAATAAATGTGTGGGGGTCTTCACAATGTAATCATTCAGATTAATAGGAGTAAGCTAGAAATAATTGAAATTCAGTGTGAAAATGAATATATGACATTTTGACCATAGATGCGCTTTAAGTGAAAAATGTGTTAATTCTTTCTACGGATATTACCCTATAATGAGATCATTTATATGCTCTGCTTCAGGCCAGTGAAAACAATCAGGTGATTTTTATTACAGCAAAACTGGTTGCTGAAACTCTGAAGCAGGTCAGAGATCACATTTTTGTCGGATAACATTGAAGTGGATCTACGTAGTCAGACAGAAAGTTTACCATTGTGCAGGCTTGTGAGCTCTTTAGAGATGGAATGTGTAGCTCTCAGGAATTTCTTGCATCCCATATACCAGAGAGACAGGTATCTGCCATTTAAGCACTTTCCTATCATTTAAAAATCATCCTGGGCCTCTGCAAATGTGGCAGATGTCCAAAAATACCAATTCCTTTCTCTTTCACGGAAAAACACTAACGCAACACTAGAAGCTATGGCGATGTCTTCTTTCATCTTCTAAATGTGTATTGCCTAAAGTTAAATATTGTCTGCATACAAGAGCCATGTGTATTCTTCCTTGAATCTAGGTGTGCTTTGTGTATGTCTTCCAGATCTGTGCAGTAATACTGTGTGAAACGTTCCCTCTGTGCAGGAGCTTCCTGTAATAAAGACCGGTCAGTGCTGCTCTCTCTCCTTGTGCAGGGTGACTGGTCTTGTATCCGCCCCCCTCATGTAGTTCTGCAGGCAGCCTATAGAGGGTGGACATGCTGGGTCTCTCCCACAGCTATGATCAGGCTATGTGCAGCCCAGTAATGATGCAACCACTACTTTTACAAGGCAGTAACTGGGTTTGCAAAGTCATTTGGTGTACACAAAGTGGATTCATATCTTTTGTGGCTATTGAGTTTATTGAAATTATTTTTTTCCAAGTCATCTTCCAGGACGGCTTACAGAGAGAGAGGCTCCTCCCACCTAACAGGAAACACATGATCCACATTATAAAAAGACTGCTCACCAGTAGTACCTCAGTATATGTGTTTCCTCCAGCCTGACAAGAACTCTGAAGAAGTTTGTTATTTTTATGGCCTTCGTGCCAGGTGGCAGGGGCCTCCCGGCTACAGCATCCCAGAAAAGGGGCAGTGAACCTGGGGGTGCATGTGGCTTGGGCTTGTTCAGGCTGCCCTGGAAAAGGAGCCTTGAACTTTTACTCCAGGAGACCCCCCTCTCTCCAAGGGAGTCCGGTCAACAGCGGTGCCTGTAGTTCAGGTACAGTGGTAGTGTGCGATTTTGACTCAGTGAGTCTTCTGTGGGACAGTGCGGTCTAGTGGTGTCCTGATGCTTGCAGGGCGGCCATGTTATTGGTAGCAAACACTGACCTAGTGGCTGGGGCTGCAAGCTCCTAGCACTGTCCTAAGAAGAGGCGTCTGATCTATAGCGCCAGACCGGGATCCGCACTACTTGACCTTTCAGGGCTACAGAGAAGATGGTTGAAGCCATTCTGTCCTGTGCTGGTAAAGTCACCGGTGGAGACTGTAAGCAGGAAGCAGGTCTGGGACACCTGCAGACTCTGACCCTAAGGTAAGAAAGAGGCTAAAGACAAGTTTGTCCTTTCTTACTCCCTGGTGTAGGGGGTACCAGAGGATTTGGGATGATTCTCTGTACAATCCACAGACCAGCAGACCGGGTCTGGGGAGTCTGGCTGTTTGTGTATCCCTCTCTTCCCTACCAGTGGTGGGGCTTCATTTGGGTCGCCCTAGGTGGTGAAGTGCTGGTCATGGTATGATCGTTTGCACCCTCGTCTCTCCTTGTAAAAGGCTCATACCACCTTGTGTCCTCTCCTGGTAGGACAAAGGAAGGGAGCAAAATGGGGAACCGCCTAAGGGACAGATGTACAGATTATCTCCTGCCTGGATACCAGCTCCAGTGCCGCAACACTCTAAGAATGTTTCCTAGAGAGCGTTGCAGGGAAAATGACAAAGTGTCTTGGTTTTCATTTGCTGGCTGAGCTCCTGATTAATACGGATGGATCAAGACTGCTGGCTTCCCCAAATCTTTTTGGAGGGAATACTATATGGCTGGAGCAGAGGCATCCAGAAATCCTGACTACTGCCAGTTGGGGGGAGGGGCGCATGTTTGTTGATGCTGGAAAACTATGTTGGTAAGCCAAAACAGAATGCAAGCTGCAGATACCCCTGAAGGGACAGCTATAAGGTGGTTGTGTTAGTATTCCCTGGTGCCATCCCAGGAGTATTACAGCAGACTTTATCTGGTTTGCAAAGCTACACCATGTACTCTGGTCCCTCCATGACACTTGCTATAATTTGTGGCAAATAGCCACAGGGTGGTTACCCGTAGGAGGAGTCCTCCCTTTGGGTATTGGTTGCTGTGGGGGTTTGTATGCCTCCCACAAACACAGAGTAAATGTGCTTTGTGTTCTTATCCACCATTGTGTGGTCATTTGGAGGCAGAGGGCTAAACACCTATAAACTGCAGAGCTGGGGCTGGCTAACCCAGAGATCAGCAGAAGCTGCAACCTATTAAACCCTTCCTACACTTGGGTCACACTTGAGCAGGGCTCTGGGGGTCTACTTACTCCATCAATTACACCCTGTTTTCAGGGTCTGCTATGGGGTAAGTAGGACTTTTTGGATTTAGGGCCAGTTCAGAAAGGCAGTCCGGATGCGTTCCGGATGCTTTTCTGCATGTGTGTGTTTGATGCAGTCAGGTGCAGTTTTTTTTCCCCCTACTAAAAATCAGGACAGTGTAGTTAAGTGCAGAAAAAACGCATGTTTTACTTTTTCTGGAACTGACTGCAGTGGTGTGAACTAGGCCATTGAGAACCATCTAACCTATTTTCCATGCGGTTTAAAAAAAAAAAAAAAACGCACAATGCATGTGGTGTGACTTGGCCCTTAGGCAATAACCCATTCCTAGCCTGAACTAAAAATTTAGATGTGGAATCCTGCATGATTAAATTGGCAGACTCCTGGGTGTAACCTCCATGCAAGGCTTACATGGACACACCCAAGTTTAAATGATTGCTCGTTTAATGCCTGCAGGTGTTGGCCTTCTGATAGCTTTTAGTTTATGGAATAAACCTTGTCTCGTTTTGACTCAGAATTGACATATAAATTTGTTACATTTAATTGTCTCTAACGACGTAGGAATTGAATGAAATATATCACGTGTGATTCCACCCTCTGTCTATTTTGGTGGGTCGAGTATTGTATAGGTTTAGATCCTATTTACTTTCGAAGACCGTGGAAACTTATTCGGAACTTCACACGTTGATTTTCGATAGTCTTCCGGTTGTGGACGTCCGTAATTTGCTCGTTAGTAAATTTGAACCCACACAGGTACATTCGGAACGTACCTCCAATGTGGGTCCTCAGACGGTTAAATTAGTACGTCCTAAGGTGTAGATTTAAAAATCAAGTCCGATCCTTACCCAATAACGGATTCCCGGTTCAGTGTGGTGTACG
>BLSH010351732.1:964702-1003483 GCA_018402905.1 Glandirana rugosa | reverse complement strand
TGCTGGATAACTGCAAGGGCCTATTGTCTAAATGTCCATAGGCATCTCTTGAATGAAGATTATGTAGTAAGATCTATAGATTGGCGATCCTCTAGTTTGCTTGTTCGGTTCTGGAGCCCAGATAAAAGCAAGAGGGTGTCAAAATATTACTATCACAAGGTGATTAAAATATGCAGTGATGGAAGCTTACCAGGCATCATCACTGTTTTCTCTAGAAAACATCAAAGCTCTTTCCAACAGAGCATGGGCCATTTCTTGGGCTGACAGCGTCATCAGGTCTCATCCCCAGATCTGCAAGTCAGTAACCAGGTCCAGCTTCCAAACCTTTGTGAAACCTTTCCGACCGGGTCTGTTCTCTAACCAGGAACAGATTGTTGGGAGGAGGTTGCTTAAAGCTGTGGTCCCACCCTAATCATGTAATTCTATGTTGTCCTCTCTGTAAGCCGTCCTGGAAGATGAATTGGAAAAACAGAGTTATTACCGGATAACTCACTTTTCAGGAATCTTCCAGGACGGCTCCAATTCCCCCCCTTAATGATCAACTTGTCTATGACATATGGTTATGGGGGTATAACTGTCATTTAAGTTGATGGTTTACCAATAGAGTAATACTGTATGTATATCAGAGCCTTCGGTTATTTGTTTAATACTGAGGTACTACTGGTGAGCAGTCTTTTTATAATGTGGATCATGTGTTTCCTGTTAGGTGGGAGGAGCCTCTCTCTCTGTAAGCCATCCTGGAAGATTCCTGAAAAGTGAGTTATCAGGTAATAACTCTGTTTTTGTGCCTGGAGTTCAGCTTTAACTATTTCTCTACCCGGGGCATTTTTTCACTCATCAACCACTTGCCTACTGGGCACTTTCACCCTCTTCCTGTCAAGGCCATATCGAGACATATAGAGCTTTCTTTTGGTGGTATTTAATCACCACTGGGTTTTTTAGTTTTTGCTAAACGAACAAAAAAATTTTACTTAATTTTTGCTATAACATTTTGTAAATATGTAATTTTTTTCCATTACTGATGTGTGCTGATGATCCTGCACTGACGGGCACTGATAAGCTGCACGAATGGGTACTGGTGAGGCTGCGCTGATCGGCACTGATGAGGAGGCACTAATATGCAGCACTGATGGGCACTGATAGGCAGCACTGATGGGCACTGATAAATCGACATTGATGGGCACTGATAGGTTGATATTGATGGGCACTCATAGGCAGCATGGATAGGTGGCTCTGATAGGTGGCACTGATGGGCACTGATAGATGGCACTGACAGGTGGCACTGATGAGGAGTCACTGATGGGCACTAACAGGCATCACTGATGGGCAGTGAAAAGCAGCACTGATGGGCACTGATTGGCAGCACTGGTGGGCACTGAAGGGAAGCATTCATGGGCACTGATAGGACTGCACTGATCATCAGGGTAGTGCTCTGATTTTCAGTAGAGATGACCCCGCTGAGGAATGCCGCTTGCTGGCTCTCCTCTCCTCACGCACTCTCAGCATGAGGAGAGGTGATCAACTGTGACTGGACACAGCTGATCACATAGTAAAGAGTCTATGTCATAGTCTCTTTATCGTGATTGGTGATGCGCCATGCCTGAGGGACACAACGCACCACTGATAGCCGCGTGCCCCCGCAGGCGAGCATGTGTGGCAAGAATGGAAGGACGTCATATGATGTCCTCCCAAAACGAGAGTGCTCCCGTCCATCTGTTAGTTCACTATATAGCCAGCGGGAAGCAGTTAAAATCTGAATTTCTTTCTAGAAAATTTTGTTACTCTGCCAAACAATTCTATATTTTTTATATCACAATATTTGCACAACTGTTTGTTAAATCTATATTTTCAGGAAAAAAACAGCTGCCCAGTTTTTTGGTAAATTATAATGGAAAATTGTTATCCATACTTACCGTAATTTTCCTTTCCTGGATCCTTCCCATGTCAGCCTACCATGGGTCAGCTCCGCCCTCTCTGACCCCTCCAGGACCACCTTTTTCTTAGCCCATCAAGGGCGGCTGTCTGCCTACACCAGTGTTCAAAATATACTGCCTTGCGATGGAAACACCAGGTGGGAATCCCCGGCTTACATGGGGAGGATCCAAGAAAGGAAAATTACGGTAAGTATGGATAACAATTTTCCATTTTCCTGGACCTCCTCATGTCAGCCTACCATGGGATTTAACAAGCAATATTAAGCAGCGGGGGAAGAATACAAAATAAGCAAAACTCCAAATGCAATGCTACTCAAACTCTTTAATGGGCAACAGCCGCCGTAATAACCGCAGAGCTAAAAGTTCCCTCTGGAGGACTGGCCACATTCAGCCTGTAACGTCTAATAAAGGTGTTGGGTGTGCTCTAGCTTGCTGCTCTGCAAACTCCTTTAGGCACGACCCTTGCATACGCCACCCAGGATGCTGCCATGCCCTTAGTCGAATGTGCCTCGATCTCAGTGGGAGGAGGAAGGCCCAGGGATTTGTATGCAACTGTATGGTCTTGATAATCCAGGAAGACATAGCTCTAGATGATGCTGCCATACCTTTCTTTGGTCCTACTGGGAAAATCAACAGTTGGTCTTGCTTTCAAAGCTTTTAGTATGCTCCAGATGGGTTGAAACAGCCGAGACAAAGTCTAGTTTCCTCCATTCATCATCCAAGGCATCTGTCGGAAAAGCTGGGAGAATTGTCTCCCAATTCATAATAAATGACGCAGCCACCTTAGAAAGCTTGGTACTGGCCTCAGAACAATCTTGTCTGGGAGAATCAAACAATATTGTTCTTTAGATAAGCAGGCACACAGCTTGGAGACTCTTCTAGTCTAAGCCAATAGCTATCAAATCAACTGTCCTTATCGTTAGATGAAATAACGAACAGGAAGAAGCTCGATCAAACGGAGGAACCAGCAAAGCTCTCAAGACCAGTGTTAAGTCCCATTTTGCAAAAAAGATCTCAATGCAAAGCCCATCCTTTACTTGACATAGCCAACAAGGCGGGGACCTGGACCTACAAGGAATGATGGGCTAACCCCTTATCGAGACCCTCCTGCAGAAATTCCAAAATGTTTGATACTGAAGGAGATTCGAGGTTCCAACCTCTTTCTGCAGACGCATGGCAAAAGCATTCCAAGTCTGATGATAGGTTAAATTTGTGAACCTCTTACGAGCCTGTAATATTGTTTCCACTACTCTTTGTGAGATCCACTCCATTTAAAGATCTCCTCTCAATCTCCAAGCTGTTAATTTCAGTCTCACGGGGTTCGGGTGATAGACCCTGCTCTGCAGAAGGAGATCCTGAGAAGGAGGTAGTAGGATTGGTTGGCATATCTTCATCCTCCAAGCTAGAGGGAACCATGGCCTTCTGGGCCAGTAAGGCAGAATTATTATTACTTGCGACCCTTTCTCAGAAGTGGAGGTAACAAATACACCAAGAGGAAACTCCAAGGCTTGGACAGAGCATCTTGACTGAACGCCTGTGGATGCCAGGCCCGGGAAAAGAAGCAAGGAAATTGGAAATCCTTTTCCAACGTCATCAGACCTATGACCTGAACGCATCCCCCAAATTTTGAAAACCTTGCATAGGTATTTGGGGTTGAGGTCCCATTCGTTGTGATCCACAAATCTTCGACTTAAGTGATACGCTAGAAAATGCTTGGTCCCTGGGAGATAGGATGCCATAAGGGAGTCGAAATTCCTCTCCGCCCACAGGAAGATTTGACATGCCAGTTGAAGAAGAGACCAACTTCTGGTGCCCCTCTGATGAGACACGTAAGCAACCGTAGTCTTGTTGTCCAATAGGACCTTGACAGCTCAACCTTGCAATACAGGTTAGAAGGCTAAGAGAGCGTGCCTGACGGCCTTCAATTCCAAATAGTTTGAACTTTGCGCCCCGCAATGCTTCCATCAATCTTGAACCTGCTGATCTAAGCAGTGTGCCCTCTAGCCCATAAGACTAGCATTGGCTGTCACCACTATTGTTTCTGAGGACTTCAACGGGACTCCGTGGGAAAGATTGCGAGATATCGGACCGACTAGTCTTTGATGATTGTCACCCAAACCCTCCGGAAGGACGCTACAATCATCAAGTTCAGTCAGGCCCCCTGGCCCCAATTGGAAAAGACTGGTTGGACGCGCCTTCAAAAGACTTTCCAGCCATGTTAGCAACTTGCTCTCACAGTCCAGACCTTTCCTCCTGTCATTCGCTTACTTGTGCTGCTCAGTGTTTGGTCAAACAATAACCTCCCATTATAGGAAATTCTGAAGGCTTGTGTAGAAGCTCCACCTGCCCTCCAGTGGCGTAACCACAATGCTCTCATAGCAGTGACTGAATGCACCAGCACTTGTGCTAGATCGATCAAAAGGATCAACCAAAAGTCAATTGCCAGGTTCAATTCCTCCCAAATCTTGCAGTTTGCAGTGTTAAATGTTATGCAATTTCTAAAGTTTATATAATAAAAGATGACGCTATTGCTTGTTGACAGGCAAAATCGGTCACTGTATAGATTCTCTACAAGCCTGATGGCCAGATCACCACAATATCTGCGTTCCAGACATGTTTCTGCATGCGTGTTCCATAATGCATTCTCAATGCGTTTTGCCGTCTTCCAGATGTGTCCCATATAGAAACATGTAAAATACTACTTTTGTTGACTGCACTAGAATGCACTGCACTGGTGAGAACTAGGTCATTGGAATCAAAGTTAAAAACTGTCCATGCGTACTTGACGGAGAATGAAAATGTACTGGACTGCATCTGGTGTGATCAAGTCCACTTTCTCATCCATAGGATCTCTGAAGGCAACTGAGTTATAAATAGGCAAAGACGCTTGATGCGCCAGACACTAGAGGGCAACATCCAGCCCTGGAAGTGCAGTTCATAAACATACATCAGTCTTCTTATTTGGATAAAGCTTAGAAAAGCTGCACTGTAAATTGGTCTTCTGATGAGGTCTCTGTCATTCTTCATCAACAGGCAATTTACGCTCTATCATACTTTCTGCTATAGCCAACTTAATAGGGCTTCGAATTTTGCTCAACTGCATCTGTGTGAGGCCACCTGCGCAATTTCACTTCTCTGCCACTTCAGACTGTATGCAGGCCCAAAATACACCCAGAGCTTGGTGAGGTATTTTCTCATGCTGGCATAAACGCATGTGAGCCAGTGCCACATGGAGTGTTTGGGGAACATGAAAGCTGCCCTGTGGGGTACTCAATGGGATGCATTTTTTCTTCTTCATGATATTGCACGGCTTCCCCATTGATAGTGATTTATACCTCACATGCTGCCCCAGAGACCAGCAGAGGGGCTTCCTAATAAATGATGCATTTAGCATGCAAACTCAGAAACCACATCCCAGCAGAGCAGGATGGACAGCCTGAACCTTATACGAGCTACGTAGGAGACATGTGCCTGGATCCTGTCCCTTCACAGGGTTAAATGGAAATGACTCCTTAGAGTGTGTTGACCTCATGCTTGTAAATGGAAACGACTCCTTTAGAGTGTATTGACCACATGCTTGAAAGTGGAAATGACTCCTTTAAAATGTATTGACCACATGTTTGTAAGTGGAAACTACTCCTTTAGAGTGTATTGACCACATGCTTTGTACGTGGAAATGACTCCTTTAGAGTGTATTGACCACATGCTTGTAAGTGGAAACAACTCCTTTAGAGTGTATTGACCACATGCTTGTAAGTGGAAACAACTCCTTTAGAGTGTATTGACCACATGCTTTGTACGGGGAAATGACTCCTTTAGAGCCTGTTAGGTGTTGTCATCCTGGTCAGGATGAGATGATCGTTGGCGGGTCTTATGTTTTTTTGGAGCATTTGTGTTCAGGAGTTCTGATTCTAAAATGATGCAAAACATCTTCATTTGCATTCCTTGAGCACTCTTTTAAGAAACCATGTCCCACGTTGCCCCCTCCTACCTTTGCTAATCTTCTGTGCCACTAACAGGTGCGGCAATCTCAAACTTGCACAAAATATATGGAAAAATTATATTACCTCTCACCAAAAACAAACAGGTACACTTGCTCTTTAAGACCCATTTGCTTTCATCCACTCAACAGGTGAGCTCAGGCAGCCCTTCCAGAGGCAGGCAGGTGAGCTCAGGCAGCATTTCCAAAAGCAGACACAGTCAGAGTCTGAGACAAAAACCAGTCAGACTGTCAAATCCACAGAAGTACACAGCATAGCAGGGGAGCCAGGACAGCACATCCAGAGGCAGCCAGGAGACACACTCAGAATCTGAGGTAAGTCCTTTACCTGGCAGGACTGCAGAGAGAGAGGGAGAAAAAAACCCTCTCAACTGCAGGCCTCCAAGATCATGTATGCCATTGCATGGCGACTGTGGTTACCATCCCGTGCTGCCCATATCCCCGCCCCCTGTGACATCATTCACAGCTGCTCTCAGACTGACAATAAAGCCAGGAGAGCAATGCGGCAAGCTGCATATAAAAGACAGGACAAAACCCCAAGGGAGGGGCAATGATGACACTGCAGAGCTTTTATAATACCACACCTGTACAATATCAATGCTGTTTAAGCATCATTTTGCCCGCAGCCCTGGCACAAAAAGGGCACCCAGTTTTTAGGAGGGTTTACCATCCAACATTTAGGGTCTTCCAACTCCATGAGAGGCTGAACATGGAGGTGTAAGTTCGGCAGGGGAGAATGCAGCACACCCCATATGTGCACAGCAGAGACAAGACTCAGGGAATACAGCGTGGCGGTGAGCTGCAGCCCGCCCCTAGAAGAGAGATCAATCTGCCAATCAGCAGCGAGCATCCCTGCGGTTGCCTAGCAACCTGCTGAGACGGCTGCCTCCGTGACGTCACCCGCTCAGCTCAGACAGCTTGCACGTGAATCGGCCATTGTGGGACTACAGGCACCAGCAAGCCCATGGGGAAACTGATAGAGCACTATGCCAAAAAGCATAGCAATTATACTGTATCAGTCATTCCCAGCACCAAGGGAACTCACTTCCTTAGGAATCCTTACCACCTATATGGGGGGGGGGTCATCTGAATCGGGAGAGGCTGCAATACTTGCTTCATCCAAACAGAGTTCCGTTCCTTTCTTATGAGTATACCTATATATATATATATATATATATATATATACATTTTTTTTAAAAAGGCGCCTGGAGCGAGGACGAAAAAAGAACACTGGTGTAGGCAGACAGCTGCCCTTTATGGGCTAAGAAAAAGGTGGTCCTGGAGGGGTCAGAGAGGGCGGAGCTGACCCATGGTAGACTGACATGGGGAGGTCCAGGAAAAAATATTGCATCAAGCAAATAAATATAAAACATGTCAAGCCTTAAAATTGTGCAGCCCCCCTTTTGCTCTGGTCGCTGGGCCGGACCGGTCGGGGTCCCAAGTCCCACAGTGTGTTCCCCTTTGCATCTCATGACTTATGTGCATCGGGAACAGGCACTCAGAATCTTTCCACCCCTTTCAGCCCCAGGAGGCTCCTCTAGAAACAGGTCACGTGTGCTATATGTTAACTAGGCCTCCAGTTCTGTT
Source organism: Glandirana rugosa (assembly GCA_018402905.1). Lineage (NCBI taxonomy): Eukaryota > Metazoa > Chordata > Amphibia > Anura > Ranidae > Glandirana > Glandirana rugosa. The sequence continues at coordinate 995,962 of BLSH010351732.1, read as the reverse complement.
TGACCTTTAATGGCTTACTGCATACTACACTAAACTGGCGAATGTGTACATGTCACTCTACCCAATGTGACGGCAATGTATCCTATTATTTGTCACCTGTAAAACATTTCAATAAAAATCTTTGAACGAAAATTGTGCAGCCCACCAAATGGCGAAAAACTATGATACCCAAAATTGATGTGTGGGGCGGCTGGATTGCTGTTAAATAGTTTTTTATTAATGTATTTTATTGTAGTTGACATGTTTTGATTTTTTTTTCATTTAATTTTATTGCTATTATAGGAGGCTAACAAGCGCATTTAGTGATATCATTGGCAAATGACAGGTTCTCTTTATGGAGACATCCCAAGTCTATAAGACCCTTAAAGTGTTACTAAACCCAGGACGCTGCATTCACTATATCTGGTCTCCCACAGTACACAAAACATGGAAATGCAATTATTTTAAAACTGCTAAATACCATTTCTCATCAGTAGTATATAGCAGTCTTGTGACTTCTATCAATGTCCGGCCGAGCACTGGTTAAAGCTTGTAGGAGGAGTTTTCATTATGCTCTGACTGTCCTATGAGGCTGCATGACCCCTGACCCTCTGTCTGGACAGTGCTGATTGGCCCTGGTCTGATCACATGCACTCTCCTAAATAAAACCCCCAAAACTCTCTAGCAATAAGCACTAAACTGAGCATGTGCAGAGTGCCTCAAAGGCTCTGTTCTATCAAGAGGTGGATTGGGGACAGTGGAAGAAGGGGGGATTAGAGAAGACAGGATCAAACAGCCTCTTTACACAATGCAGAGGATTATCCCTTAGGATCCTCGGTGAGTATAACAGGCATGCTTTATTGCACATACAGACAGATGTTACTGTTGTGGGTTTAGTAACACTTTACTTGTCTCCCTTGCCCTCCCCTGTAGCTAATCAAGCACAGGGCTTCTACAGTGCTACTGGGGCAGATCAGGGTGATTCTCTGCACTAGCACTGTTGACCAATCAGAATCACTCTGATCTGACCCAGAAGACCTGCAGAAAGGAGAGTATGATTGGTCACTGACTGCTCATCACCCACAGAGGTTAGTACGACAGGAACTGGAGGGGTGGGGGTAGTGGATAAGGTGTAGGGCAGGGTTCTCCAAACCTTCTAAACAAAAGGCCAGTTTATTGTCCTTCAGCCTTTAGGGGGGCTGGACTGTGGCCAGTGGAAGTAGAGAATGGCCCAGCATCAGTGTCCCATCATTGGTTTTAATGGGAGGAAAGTGCCCCTTGTTGATATCGATGAAAAGAATAGTGTTCTATCGTTGGTGTCAGTTAGTGGAATATTGCCTCAAGGGGCCAGATAAAGACAAGTGAAGGGCGACATCTAGCCCCTGGGCCACAGTTTGGAAACCACTGGTGGTGTAGGGAGTAGGTTTTTCTGAAACAGTGAATTTACTCTTTAACCACCTCCCACCCGGCCACTGTATTTGGCTGGGTGGACGCCTCACTGCTCTGAGTGGACGTTCAGGAACGTCCCTCAGAATGAGTGCTAACCGCGCGGCCACGAGGCACTCTGCGGCTCGATCATGTGATCATTATGATCACAGGACCCGGCCGAGCAGAGATCGGAATATGGGCGCTATGATTGGCCCTCCCAATCACGTGACGGCTGTGTCCAACCACAGCTGTCACAATGTAAACAGAGGCACGTGTCTCTGTGACAGTCCCCCCCCCCCACCAAGCTCAGTGCAGGGTGGGGGGAGAGGGGGAATCCGCAGCTCTGTGACAGCTGTGCGAAGATGATTTTAGGCAGAGAGCTCTCTCAGATTGCCCCACACATAGTACACCAAGCACCGCTGATACCCCTGTCCCCATACATGTCAGTGTCCCCATAAAACATCTGCACCAGTCCCCAAAACATCTGTCCGTCCCCATAACATCTGTCACAGTGCACAAAACATCTGTCTGTCCCCATCACCTCCAACACCAAATAAACCCAAATTTGGATTATTTTTACCAAAGAAATGTAGCAGTGTCATTTTTGGTCAAAATTTATGAAGAAAAATTACTAATTTACAAAATTTTATAACAGAAACTAAGAAAAATGCATTTTATAAAAAAAAATGTAGGTCTTTTTTCATTTGTAGCATAAAAAATAAAAACCCCAGTAGTGATTAAATACCACCAAAAGAAAGCTCTATTTGTGTGAAAAAAAAACGATTAAAATGTAATATGGGTACAGTGTAGCATTACAGTGCAATTTTTATTCAAAGTGCGACAGTGCTGAAAGCTGGAAATTGGTCTGGGAAGGAAGGGGGTGAAAGTGCCCAGTATTGAAGTGGTTAAGATCAGAGAAGAATAGGGAACGGATCCGCTCTCCATCCTGAGCCAGTTTACAGTGATCGCGGGCTTAAGGGGTTTCCTTCACTTTATTCTGAATGACTGAAGGCGGAGGTCATCCTGTAGCACCAACGAATAAACGAGTCAATCAGGGGGAGAAGTAAGCATCAATAGTGTGGTGGCAGTGCTGGCACAGGAAGCCCTTGGTCTTCAGTCATTCATAATAATTCCTCTATCTACACAAAAGAGGTAGATGAAGGAACCCACTTACTGGGACATTGTATTCTGACAGCGAGACAAAATACAATGCAACCCCTAATCAACAAATGTTTTCGATCATGTCTCTTCAGCAGAAGTTGATCAAATGATTGACTTCTGTCAACCACAGACAGCCACACACTGATCGAAATTCTGAACCAGACACATTTTGATCAGTCTATGCTCAGTTTTAGGCTGCTCGATGTGCTGCTGCCCCTTCACTGTCCAATCACAGTCTGGGGCTGGTCCAGGCTGTATTACTGGACTGGACTGGGCTGGACTGTGTTGTGTAGATATTTAGGACCTCACTGTGTTGTCTGTACACACAGGATAGCACCGCTCTAACTGTGAAAACCTCCAAATATGCGTGTTGGTCACTGGTACCTTCACTCCAGGTGCCAGGTTCAGACGACCTCCCACTCTTCACAAACTCGGAATATGGATATATGGAAAGAACCCACACTCTGGAATTCGTCCAAATTCTTTATTTAATAATCACCAAGTAAAAGTAACTGCTGCGTTGTCCGTCAGGGTTGTCTGAATTGCACAACTGGCTGAACAGACTTACAAATTGATGGCAAATTATAGCGGAGTTCCACCGTTTTTTATGTTTATGAAAAGTCAGCAGCTACAAAAAGTGTAGTTGCTGACTTTTAATAAACAGACACTCACCTGTCTCCCAGTCTCCAGTGATGCGACCGCACGGAGCCTGGGATCTCTCCCCCTCCCCTCTGCGGCGCCGTCATTCCTTGTGTGGGCCCCCGACTGTGGCAGCTAGTAGCTTCATGGCCGGGCACGCACTGCACATGTGTGAGCAGAGCGGTGCCGTGTGATTGGTCCCAAAGTCTTCTAGGACCTGTCCTGTGTCCTGGTAGACTTCGGGAGGGGGGGAAAAGCGACCTTCCACTGCCGATCACCTAAGGCAACCGGTACGGAAGTACCCGAAAAAATCGGATATCAGCACCCCCCGCCTCCCCAAAAGCTCAGATTTACCATCAGGAGCTGGGGTGGAGGTCTTAAAGCGGAAGTTCCACTTTTGGGTGGAACTCCGCTTTCAATAATTGTATATCTGTATTTCAACTGTCCATGTAACTGTTTTACCTGTTTTTCTGCTTATAGTTTCATTTTGTGATTGCCTGAGGCTAAGTTTAGACAGGTGGCTATTGTAGCTGCATCTCTGTGGGGCGATCAATTTTCAGAGGCATTTGACAAATGGTGGAGCGGGTGATATGTCATCTTCTCAACACCACTGTGCTGCAACCGTGTACATTACACATAACTGCAGGGCGGTTTCAGCATGGCCCCATTCAGTTTAACCGCAGTATTGTCACCAAATGCAACAGGGAGTATAATTTTTTGCCACGGCATGTGCACACCCCTGTCTGGCTGCCTTTGCAGCTTTAGGTGGAGGTGGTAAAAATGCAGCTCACCCGCCTGTGTTTTACCATCACCCCCCTTTCCCCCAAATGTAAATATGAGCCCTTAGGCTGGGTTCACACCATTGCAAATTGGATGAGTGTTCTCCGCATCCGATTCACAATAGCAGGAGATTGTGAGCGACTCTCTATGGAGCCGGTTCGCACATCTCCGCTGCAAATTTTGTCTTTTGGCTCGTTTCAGGTCTGAATTCAGCCAAAAAATTTGGGCTGAAATCGGACCTGAAGTGGTGAACTGGGACGCATCGGACCCCTGCTGGGAGCCGCTCCATGCTGCGGTGTGAACCCAGCCTTAGAATGTACAGGCAAATCTAGCTATTCTCTTGGACAACTATTTTATTTTTGTGAATTAGTTCCAAATGATTTATAAGATCCTGAATGACCTAAAATACATTTAATTTTTTATTCTTCTTTTGAATGTTTATCATTCGAACACGACTGTTAATTAAATATAAGACGTTCAGGAGTTTGTTAGCCTGTTCTAAAAACTGTCTAAAAGAACATTTTATTTTTAGTGCTCCAACAAAGTAGACTAATTCCCACTCAACGATAATTTCCCTCAAAACTCATATTGTGTTGATTGTTCTCCTATTTAAAATGTAATATGTACATTATGAATCCATTATGTTTCTACTTTTAGTAATGACATTTCAGATGACTTCTTTTTACTGGGTAATTAAATGATGTACTATTATGTAGTGTTTGCTGCCACCTGCTGGCAAAAAAGTTTTATTACACTAAAATGGAAGATTGGCAATAACATTCATTATCAGTTTTAAATCTAATGAATGCTCAAACTGTGCTAATAGCATTTTAAAGCCATAGTGTGGGACTTTATATATTACATATAATATCTTAAGCTGAAAGGAGAAGAGGCAAAGCCTTAGCTATCCCCTAAAGTGTTTAAAATATTTTATTTTCATTTCATTTTAATAATATTGCCACTAAACCTAAAACACAGTTTAGAACGTAAAATGTGCTCTTGAACCTTTACTGTACATTCACCTAGAATTTGCATACAGAAAGTAAGGTCTTGTTCACATGGCTTCAGCTTGTATAAGAGCAGTGGGCAAAGCATTTGTAAAACTTTTTTTTTAAATATATATATTTGTAAAACTTTTGTTAACCACTTAAGAGCTGGGAGGATTACCCCCTTAATGACCAGGCCATTTTTTGCGATACGGCACTGCGTTGCTTTAACTGACAATTGCGCAGTCGTGCGACGTTGTACCCAAACAGAGTTGACATCCTTTTTTCCCACAAATAGGGCTTTCTTTTGGTGGTATTTGATCACCTCTGCGTTTTTTATTTTTTGCGTTATAAAGAAAAAAGAGCGACAATGTTAAGAAAAAAAACAAAATTTTTTACTTTCTGCTATAAAACATTTCCAAAAAAATGTAAAAAAACGAATTTATTCATCAGTTTAGGCCAATATGTATTCTTCTACATATTTTGGTAAAAAAATTGCAATAAGCCTTTATTGATTGGTTTGCGCAAAAGTTATCACATCTACAAAATAGGGGATAGACTTATGGAATTTTTATTTATTTTTTTACTAGTAATGGCGGCGATCAGTGATTTTTAGCGGGACTGTGACATTGCAGTGGACAGATTGGACACCTAACTGACATTTTTTACACTTTTTTGGGATCCAGTGACATTATTACAGTGATCAGTGCTAAAAATATGCACTGTTATTGTACTAATGGCACTGGCAGGGAAGGGGTTAACATATGGGGAGGTGTTTCTAACTGTGTGGGGGACTGTGTGACTGGGGAAACTCACAGATACGTCTTCATGCATAGCAGGAAAGACAGGATCTGTGTGATCTCCCCTGTCAGAATGGGGATCTGCCTTCTTTACACAGGCAGATCCCCGTTCTGTCAATGCGGGGAATGAACGTGGGTGGCCGGTGGACATTGAGTTTGCCCCAACCAATGATTGGCTCCCCCACTGGCCTCTGGGTGGCGCACGTGCCCACACAAGCAGGTTCCCGCGCCGCCGTACAGCTATGGTGATTCACAGGAAGCAACCACACTGCTGCAGTATAATGATGGCAGCTGGGGCTGAAGTGGTTAAGCTTCAAGCAGTTTTATTTAAAGTGACACTAAGCTATATCCGTATTCTCCAAAGAAAAAAAATCCATACACATCCACAGTTGAATGGCCCTTTAATCTATTATAAATTAAATAATTTCTAACAGTGTTTTTCTGCATCCTTGTCATGTCCTCAATGAGCTCCTGAACCCCTCTTTTCCCCATCACTACCGTTTGGAACAAGCAGTGCACGTTAGTTGTGGTCATGTGCATTACTCTATTGTTTTATGCACAATACAAATTTTATAGCCCAAAGTTTATAGTTCACTTCAGTCCAGTATGGGGGTCTTAAAAACAGATCTTACTAAGCTGATACTGACTGCCATTTTATCACGCAGTTAGCAGGCTTCCAGTTTCAACAAACTTCATGTAGTTCTGAAGCCTACTAAAGCCTGCTAGCTAATAGGAAATATCTCATGCAGTGGCGCTGTGCCTGTACTGTATGGGTTAACTGGTCATTTTTGTCTAGGGGATTTCTGAGCGGAGGTATACTTAGCTAATCCACCGATCCTCTGAGCACAAGACTGGTCCTTGCCATTTCTGCCCCCTCGTACGCTAGCGGTCTTGTGAATGGACTGTTCCTGACTTCATCACACCCATAGACTGGCTCTGGACGCGAGGACAGCAGGAACAGTTCATCGCTAGATGTAGGGGAGCACTTTTTTCCGAATATCGAAGGATTGGGTAAGTATAGCATTTCCTTGTGTCCCTGGACAAAACAAGCAGTTAACCCATGCAGTGCAGGCATAGCCCCATTGCATGGGAAAATAAAAATGTTACCAGAAGTTCTTCTTTAACCAATTCCCGACAGCGTAGCGACTATAAGCGGCGACAGTGTGGCACTGTCCCGCGAATTGCCGCTTATAGTCATCACTCGTGGGAACGACGGCTAGGGGGCGAGCGCGTGTGCCCGCCGCACGCTCCCTGAACGGGTCGGGCGGACTAGATGTCTGCCGGTGACCCATGATGGCCTGGGACAGAGCCAGAACGGGGAACCGCCGATATAAACACGGTGGTTCCCCATTCTGACAGGCGGCATGTCAGAGATCTACTGATCCCTGTACTCGGGATCAGTTATACCTCTGGTGCCCCTGGCAGCCCAGCCCCCTCACAGTTAGAACACACACATAGCCAGGGAACACAGTTAACCCCTTCACTGCCCCCTGAAGGTTAACCCCTTCCCTGCCAATGACATTTATACAGTAATCAGTGGATATTTAAATTTCTGATTTCTGCTGTATAAATGTCATTGGGCCTAAAAAAGTGTCAAAAATGTCCGATATGTCCGCCCCAATATCACAGTCCCGATAAAAATCGCAGATTGCCGCCATTACTAGTAAAAAAAAAAAAATTGTAAAAACGCCAGAAATGAATTCTCATGGTTTCTAAACATGTTAACTCTTGCGCAAACCAATCAATAAACACTGATTGTGATTTTTTTTTTTTACCAAAATATGAGGAAGAATATAAATCAGCAAAACTGATGAATACATTTTTTTTTTTAGATATGTATTTTAGCAAAAAGTAAGAAATATAGTTTTTTTACAAAATTGTCACTCTTTTTTGCTTATAGCTGTGATCAGAAATGACGCAGAGGAGATCAAATACCACCAAAAGAAAGCTCTATTTGTGGGGAAAAATAGGACGTAAATTTTGTTTGGGTACAACGTCGCATGACGGTGCAATTGTCAGTTAAAGCGGCAAAGTGCAGAATCGCAAAAAGTGCTCTGGTCCTAAGGTGGAAAATCCTTCCGGTCCTCAAGTGGTTAACCTCTTCATGTCTGCCCCATAGCAGTTTCACTGCTACAGCGCGGCACCTGTGCACCGGATCACGTGTATATATTCGTGATCTGGCTCTTACGGGTAGGGTGCGCGCAGCGGCGGGTACCGTGGACTCGATGTCCGCCGGAACCCACCAATTGTTCAGTACACAGGCAATACGACGATCTATGTAAACAAGGCAGATCACTGTTCTGTCAGTAGGGAAAGAATTGATCCTGTATTCCTGCAAAGCAGGGACATGGATCCTTTCCTTCCCTTATTAAAAGCACCTCCCATAGTACACAAAATCACTAGCTAGGCACACAGTTAACCATTTAATTGCCCCTGAAGTTAACTCCTTCCCAGCTAGTGTGATTAGTACAGTGCATATTTTTTAGCACTGATCACTGTAATATTGTCACTGGTCTCCAAAAAGTGTCAAAAGTGTCAGTTAGTGTCCAAATTGTCCACCACAATATCCCACTAAGTCACTGATCGCCGACATTACTAGTAAAAAAAAAAATAGAAATATCCCATAGTTTGTAGACACTATCATTTTTGCGCAAACCAACCAATATACGCTTATTGGGGATTTTTTTCCCCAAAAATATGTAGCAGAATACATATTGATGAAGATGAATACATACTGATGAAGAAATAAGATCTTTAATTTTTTTATTGGATATGTTTTAGAACAGAAAGTAAATAATATTGTTTTTTTTTCAAAATTGTCAGTCTTTTTTTTTTTACATGCAAAAAATAAATGCAGAGGTGATCAAATACCACCAAAAGAAAGCTCTATTTGTGGAAAAAAAAGGACACATCTTTTATTTGGGTAAAGCATTGCAAGACTGCGCACTTGTCAGTTAAAGTAAAGCAGTGCCGTATCGCAAAAAATGGCCTGGTTAGGAATGATTGGAGTAAATCTTTTGGATGTCAAGTGGTTAAAGTGACATCAGCACTCCTATTGACATCTGGGCTTAACCTTAACCAAAACTGGAGCTGATGGGTGCTTTCAGGGTTTTAACAAAGCTGCTTAAAGCTTACTGTCGGAGCAGGATTATCCAAAAGGCAACTTAGGCAGGAGCCTAGGGCACAGAGGATGTTCAGCTAGAAAAGACATTAAAACAGGGATATAATGCATTGCAAATCTGTGTGTCTGCCTGTCATTTCACAAGGGAGGATGCATCCGCATGGATGGGGCATGCCAGTACAGAAAAATGGGGTGGCTCTTTTGTGCCCATTGAAATCCTTATTAATGTCATTCATTGTTCATTGTTAATTGTGTCTAAACAGAACCCTGAGAAAGTTTTACCTTTGATCTTGATATTTCCCTGGAAAACAGCAGTGTAATTCCTAACATGTGATTGTGCTTAGGTACCCCTGTGCTTACAGCCTCATAGCTGTATATCTGCAGAATGAAATCATCTACGGCAGTGCTACCTCTGACTGCTAGTTTTAGGAGATTTTGAGTGAGATTTGGTGATGTCACTGCTGTTCTGCTGGCTGGGAGTGAATCTGCATTTCAATGCTTCTACTTCATTCGTCAAATTTGCTTCCTCTCCTGTTACTTGAACATTTCCCACCCAGTGGCGGCTGGTGCTCAATATTTTTGGGGGGGGGGGGGGCAAACCAATGCCACTCCCCCACGGGAGATGGACAGGAAGGCAGCGATCCCCCCCGCAGGAGATGGACAGGAAGGCGGTGATCACCCTACCGCATGGGTGACGGATGGGAAGACGGCGATCAGAGACCTCCTTACCTTAGGAGGAAAATGACAAGTAGATGCTGCTCCTCGCTCCATCTACTTCTCGCTCCGGGGCAGTTGCTTCTCCTCCCAGCGGAACAGGAAGTGGGTCCTAAGCCAAACAGGTCTCAGGACCCGCTTCCTGATGGCCGAGAGGAGAATCAGGAAGACAATAGCGAATATTAATTTGCTATTGTCACACAACTGGGTGGGCTCAGGGCACAGTGCTCTGCGCCCCGAGCCCACCGTTTTCTGAAGCCAATTAGAGCCTCAGGTTCTAATCATGTGCTTAAAAAAAAACATTGAAATCCATGCATCTGGCGCCCTGCATGTAGATTAGGGCCTGTATGGAAGGGCCACCGCTGTTCCCACTCCAGTCATCAGATCTCCTATCATAAGCTCTAAGATGGGAAAGCACCACTCAACTATTGAGATGACTGCCTTCATGCACACATATGCAGAACAAGGTAAAGTAGGCCGTCTAGATAGAATTATAGACTTTGCAAGAAAAGTATTTCCTAGCTTTTAGGAATGTAGTGATTACCAACTATTGGACCCCTGTCCCTCAGAACCTGGGCTTCAACAGCCATGCCATTAAAATGACTGTGAAGCAGAATGGTGGACCGGTCCTTAAAGGTTTGGATGATTGGGAAGAGCCCACTAAAGCTTGCCAGGAGTACGAGTATGTCCAAGTACCAAGTTCTCCTGGACCAGTTCAGTGCAATGAGAATCACTTGAATGCCCTCACGATCCTGTGGAGCAAACTAGGAAAGATCTGTAGAGGAGGAAAAGCATAGATCGGGTTGAACTAATCCCACTGAGTCACCAAAACATCCACTCTGAAAATCTGGACCTTCCCTGCACCTGGCAACAAATGTGTCCAGTTTGTTGTTAAATCTGGACACCAGTAAATCCAAGTCTACCACTTTGTAGTAAAGGGCTTGAAATACCTTCAAGTGGAAGGACCATACACATGGCAGTTTTAGGGCATTTACAACCACTTCCAGTTGGCGTTTGTTTGCAATAGTGACCTAACAGGTCAATCAACCTACTGCCCACAATTTTGATTGTTTAACATGTTGATGATGGTAAGTTGCATTTATTTATTTGATTGTTTTTTTAAACAGAAAACTACCCTTTGTGTTGTTGGCACACAGCTGCATCCTAGTATTTTCACTGGAGGTGACAAATACAACTAATCCATGCTGCCATATGTGTAGTCACAGATCCTGCTTTGCCTTTGCCTTTGAAAATGGCAAACCCTAAATATTTTTTTTCCACTCTAACAGCAGATATCCCACCTGTGCTTCATAAGCTATATGGCTCTCAGCTCCCTCAGATGTAATTTTCAGCAGGGCTTACTATCTTCCTCTATGAACATCAGCCACATTATGTACTTGGCATATACATGAGCCAGTCAAAATAATCTATCTACTTGACATAGCATCAGTGTCTCATTTAACTCTAATGAACTGTCGTTTAATTCAATTTAACTATATTTTTATTATTGTTACGCAGGTCACACCCTGTTCTCATATTTATACATGGCTGATAAGCTGAAGAGGTTTGGGGACAGCTGCTTTGTTGTCCTAATATTCCTACCTAGAAAATCTTGGGTTATGAACTATGTGTATCTGTACTGGGCATTATTCCCTGTGTGATATTACTGACTGTTCTTCAAGACTTCAAAGCTTACATGACTAGTGGAGCTTACTAATCCAGAGATATTTCTCAAGAGCTTGCAAAATATAAACTGCTATGCCAACTGTTCTGCGCCTACTCCCATTTTTCAATCTGTTAAAGCAAGGGATGCAAAGTATTTTCTTCTCCTCTTAGAATTTTGTGCCTGATAATCAGGGTAAATTTCTTGTACGAAATACAAGAGAAGTGGAATTTTGGTCACTGTCATATAGATCAGTGGTTCTCAACCTCGGCCCTTAAGTATCCCCAGCTGGCCATTTTTTGTGAATTTCTCTTAGATAAAATAGCTGCCCAAAATACCAAGCCATTAACTCTGATTTAAAGCACCTGTGCACGATAAAGGAAAACTTGAAAACATGGCCTGTTGAGGCTACTTGAAGACTGAGGTTGAGAACCACTGATATAGATGATTCATTATATCAATGCCCTCCCGTTTTTTGTTTTTATTTCTTTTATTCATGAGCTACATTCAAATATTACATATACTGGAGGCTCACATTATAAGGCCAATTCCAAGTGGCTGCAAAGGCCAAAGGTTTTTCTTTTTTACCTCTTTACCCTTTAACCAGTTGCCGACCGGCCGCGGTCATAATACAGTGGCAGCTTGGCACTGCTGGGCGAATCACCGTAGCTGTACGGCGGCTCACGCAGCCGCATCTGCACACCGCGCAAGGGTGCCCACAGGTCGGGTGGACTCGATGTCTGCCAAGGACCCTCGAATGCCTGTTACAGAGGCAGAATGAAGATCTGCCAGTGTAAACGTGGCGGATCACCGTTCTGTCAGGGGACATGACAGAGATCTACTGTTCCCAGTAATCGGGAACAGTTAGATCTGTCATGCTTTGGCCAGCTCAGCCCCCACACAGTTAGAACACACTGAGGGAACACACTTAACCCCTTGATCGCCCCCCTACAGTTTAACCCCCTTCCCTGCCAGGGACATTTATCCAGTAATCAATGGCTATTTTTAGCTCTGATCGCTGTATAAATGTCATTGGTCCCAAAAAAGTGTCAAAAGTGTCCGATCTGTTTGCCGCAATATTGCAGTCCTGATAAAAATCGCAGATCACCGCCATTACAAGTAAGAAAATTATAAAATAATAAAAATGCCATAAATCGATTCCCATAGTTTGTAGACGCTGTAACTTTTGCCCAACTCAATCAATATATGCATATTGCGATTTTTGTTTACCAAAAATATGTAAAAGAATCCATATCAGCCTATTCGTTTTTTTTACTTATTTTTTTTTGGATATTTATTTTATTTATTTATTTTTAAAAGTAAAAAACATTGTTTTTTTGTTTTTTTCAAAATTGTCGCTCATTTTTTTTTATAGTGCAAAAAATAAAAACCGCAGAGGTGATCAAATACCACCAAAAGAAAGCTCTATTTGTGTGTGTGTGTGTGTGTGTGGGGGGGTCAAATTTGTTTGGGTACAATGTCACACGACCACGGAATTGTCAGTTAAAGTGACGCATTGCCGAATCACAAGAAGTGGTTAAAGGAGAAGTATGACCTAAGCTTTTTGGCCCTACTTCAATGGATCACAGGAGTACAGTTCATTCTGCACTCCTGTGACCCGTTGTCGGCTGACGTCACTCAACCACTCTCAACCTTCTCAGCTGCACCGCTGGGAGACTGGGCCAGACACAACCTCCCCAACCCAGCCCTAATGTGAGTGCTGGAGAGGCAGAGCAAAAAGTGACTGATAGTCACCGCTCTCTGCTTGGAGCAGAGGGGAGAACTGAACGATCATCTATGTTTATTTATTAATTTCTAGTACTTACATAGCGCCGTCAATTTATGCAGAATTTTTACATATATATTGTACATTCACATCAGTCCCTACCTTTAGTTCTGGTGGGGGACAGATGCAACATTGGATCGATGCTACATCCACCTAGGTGAGTATAAGGGTTTTCATCTCATTAATTACCCCATACTTCTCTTTTAAGGTAAAAAAAGCCATCTATTGTCAGCGCTTACCCCAGGCCAACCAAATAGTTACATGAGCCCGATCTTGATCCAGTGCTGTGCCCTAGAGCAGTGGTGATGCTCACACTCTCCCTCCTCCCTGGACTTGTTAGCTCCTGCTGCTGTCAATCAATTCCAGTGATCAGGGAGAAGGAGATAGGGCCATGCTGCACTGTGTGTGTCTGTAAACACACACAGTATGACTCGGGATCAAGCCTGCATGTGTGCCACCATGGCTTTCTATTTTGGCACGCAGAGGAAAAGAGGAGCCCAGAGCGTTGGCAGGTGATCCAAATAGAGGAGGATTGGTGTGCAAAACTATTACACAAAGCAGGTACGTATCACATGGTTGTTACTTAAAAAAAAGACTTTATAATCACTTTAAAATGGAGAGTGGATAACGCTATTTGCTCTCCATTATACTCTCCAGAATTTCTCAATTTTGTGTCCCAGTCATAAAATGCAAGCCACAGTGTTGCATCTGCAATAGTTTATAGAGTTCTCTCTGCTTAACCCCTTCCCACCGACCTGTTATGGCCCTTTAACTGTGTCTTAAGGAAGGGGATGGCCTAGACTTCATAATTAAATGACCACTGTCATTGACTATCACAATAGTCACATGATTGGAAGCCTGTCCTGCCAGCTCCCAATCATAGCTAGAGGCTGGGAGCTGTCAGTGATAGCTAAATACGCTCCCAGCACACAAACCTCAGCTGCCATGGACACATAAATGTCAGCGTAAAAACAATTGTAAATGATCCCCTTGTAAAACAACCCATTCAGTTTAGAAATGAAAGGCAGAACATTTTTGTATAGATATAAAAAAACGTTATAAATACCTTTTTTTTCCCGCTTTTTTATAAGTGATCACATTCCCTCTGTTCTCAGCTGCATAAGAGCTGGGGGGAGGAGAAGCATCAGCACACTGAACTTGCCAGTGAATGGCTGTGCAGCGGGGGGGGGGGGTGTCAAGACAAGTGTGATCATTGGAGGAGAGCACACTGAGTTCCTAGCATAGTTAGAGAACTGACCATGCTGTGTTCTCCTGCTTAGTGTGGTCAGTTTTTAATAGGAAAGCAGAGGAACTGGCAGGAACACCAGGGATTTCACATAAAGGAAGCAATACAAAGAGAACAGGATATTTTGTACATGGTACAGCAAGCACATCAGGAATATGAAGTGTTGGGGTAACAAAAGCTTTAAGTGGTTATGTGATCAGCAAGAGATTATTGAAGTGTGATTGTAGGCTAGATGATCACGTGGGGGGTTATCCTGCCAGGATATGACTTTTAAGATAAAAATACCCCTAGAATACTCATGCCTCGTGCTATGGTAACAAAGGTATGCTGTAAGCTATGCCCAGTTATCTATTTGTGCAACATTGTTTTCTTTGTGAAGTTCCTGCACAGCCATCTCCAGTGTGGGCATTTGAAGCCGCAGTGTCCTTCTTCCTGGATTCCGTGCATGCTGGCTACCCAACATGCACCTGCCGATCTTACGCATGTGCAGTGCGGCGCAATATTGGTCAGCTTGGCATCAACGAAGTCAAAGAAACTGACCTTGTCACCAACCCAGATCAGGAAAATGTCATCTGTATATCTAAACCAACATTTAACATGGTTAGAGAAGGTCGTAGAATGGTAGATATGACAATCTTCAAGAAAACCAACAAAGAGATTGGCAAACGAAGGGGCTGCAGAGCTACCTATGGCTGTGCCACGGACCTGTGTGTATTTGGTCCCCTCAAATGCAAAATGGTTGTTTGTCAGAACAAAGTCAAGACACTCAATCAAGAATTCGATTATATCTAGTTCCTGTTTATGTTCTGATGCTCCTCCATGAAAGTAAAGCATTCTCTGCAACCAAGAAGCTTCTAGTGTTTAATTGCAATACTCTGCATAATAGGTTATGGGTGGGCCCAGGCAGTGAAGAGGATATCCCAACAGCACCCAGGCAGTGAAGAGGATACTCCAAGCCCAAGCATTGGAAAGAATTCTGCAGAAAATCTGTGAGTACTGTATGCAAGTTCTTGAAAGATGGCAAGTGGTTCAGATGTGAAGTTTGCAATAGCAAAGCTGAACAATGCCAATTACCAGCAATGGAAGTTTAAACTAGAAATTATTCTGAATAAGGATGACTTGTGGCAAGTGCTGAATACAGACACATCCACAGCTGGAGGATTGGGATAGGAAAGATAGACAGGCAAAAGCAATCATAAGCTTGCTAGTGGAAGATGCCCAGCTTATCCACATAAAACAGAAAATACACCCAAAGGTATGTGGACTTCATTACAAAATCTGCACGAGCATTCAAGTCTCAACAGTAAACTGTTTTTGCTAAGAAAATTGTATAAGATGAGAGTAGAAGAAGTCCAGCAAATGTGTAACCACCTGAAAGCTATGCTGAAGATCATAGAGCAGCTGTGCGCCATTGGAGAGGACATCAAAGATAATCATATTGTTGCCTTGCTCCTCTGCAGCCTTCCAGAGACATATACTGCTCTTATTAACACTATAGAAACCAGACCCGAGCAGGAGCTGACACTGGAATATGTCAAAGGCAAGTTAATTGATGAATATGACAGAAGGAAATAAAACACGCACCATGATGACAAAGCTCTTAAGATGTACAAAGGCACAAAGCACAACAAAGAAATCAGAGCCTGTTTTTGCTTTAAAAGAACCGGTCACAGAAGGACTGTTCTATCTGGAAAGCCAAGCAGAGAAAGCTAAAGCTATCCACGAAAGAAAAAGTCAAAGTAGCCACAAAGGAAACTGCAGACACATCATTGCGCGGCACCTTTAAAGTGACACAGAACAGCAAGCCACGCGGCTGGTGCATAGACAAGCCACATGACTAGCGTTGTGACCTTCTTCACAAACATTGATTACAGTGCAAAAGACAAAGTTTTCCTAGCAAACTGGAAAAGCATCACCTCTGAAGGTAAAGGCCAGGGCTTAATGAACTGCATTACACCACAAGGCAAGCAGAGTATATTTGTAAAGAATGTGTCGTATGTTCCAGAACTAGAAGGCAGCTTTCTATCTGTGAAATGTCTTGAAAACAACAGTTTCTCCGTTAAGTTCCAGGGTGATGAGTGCACAATTCAAAATAAAAAGCAATTCCTTGCAAAAAGAAAACTGGATGATCACCTATATAGGCTCATTACCACAGACCAGCAAGCCAATATAGTCTATAATGACCCACACAGCAAATGTATTCACTTATGGCACAGGAGGCTGGGGCAGAAGTCCAGAAGCTATATAGGACATTATAAATAGATGTTTATCAGAAGATTTGACAATAATGCCTTGCAGAGTGCTCATGAAATGCAAGTGCTGTATTGAAGCAAAAGCCATACGTGCTCCCCTTCCACAGGCGTCTCAAAGAAAAAACACCCACCTCCTACAGCTCATACACAGTGACGTATGCGGTCCAATGAAAACTCCCACGTCAGACGGGAACAGATATCTACTGACTTTCATTGATGATTATTCCAGGTACACAACCACTTATCTGATGAAATATCAGAGAAACGTAAAGAGTTTGTTGCCATGCCTAGCAACAAATTCCAACGCAAACCAGGAATAATATGCACCGGCCGACAATGGGGGAGAATACATAAGCAAAGAAATGGCCTCATATCTGAAGAGACAAGGAATAGTACACCAGACAACCACACCATACACTCCTGAACAAAAGGGTGTAGCAGAAAGGAAAACCGCACTTTTATAGAAATGGCCAGGTGCATGTTCTCGGATGCCAACCTACCTCACAAGTACTGGGTAGAAGCAGCCATGACTAAAACCTACCTACAGAACAGGCTACCCTCAAGAGCCATTAAAAGTAATCCATTCGAAACGTGGCATGGATCAAAGCCTACATAGGGCACATCAAAGCATTTGGATGTAAAGCATATGCCTATATTCCAAGTGAAAAGTGAACCAAGCTGTAGAATAGTGCCATAGAGGGCATTCTAGTAGGCTACAGCGAGCCAACTAAGGGTTACAGAATCCTACACCCAAAGACTGACAAAGTGACAATAAGCCTTAGTGTTTATTTTGATAAGAGCCCATCACCAGAAACACTGATCCCTGAAAGCTGTGAAGTGAACATGACAAGCAAACCAGAACAAAAGGTTGATCAACGTGAATCTGTGCAGGAATCAGAAAAAGAGGTGGAACTCACATTACCTAAATCAAGTTCCCCACCAGATCCTGCTGAACTGCCTGAAATCAGAAGATCCAATCGGACAACAAAGGGGATACCACAGCGCAAGCTGTCATAGACTGTCAAAACACAGCATACTTGAACCAACATTCTGGGAAGACACAGAAAAACTGCCAAAACGTGAAGCCAATAAATGGAGAAAAGCAGCAGAAGAAGAATTAAAGTCACTTCAAGAAAATAAAACCTGGACATTCACAGAGCCCCTCCTAACCGCAAAACTATAGGAAGTACTGTAAGCGAACTTTCAGGCTGGGTTCACACTATCCAACAAAAAAACGGTCCGACTTTGATCCTACTTTGCTGTGCGATTTACGGTCCTACATAGGGTCAAAGTCGGACCGTTTTTCTGTGAACAGGGATCCGACTTTGATCCCAACAATGCCAGGCACCTTGTGCTCTGGGGATTTTGAAGGGGAACTCCACGCCCAATTTAAAAAAAAAAACTGGCATGGGATCCCCCTCCAAGAGCATACCAGGCCCTTTGGTCTGGTACGGATTTTAAAGGGAACCCCCACGCCGAAAAAACAGTGTGAGGTCCCCCAAAATCCATACCAGACCCTTATCCGAGCACACAACCCGGCAGGCCAGGAAAGGGGGTGGGGACGAGCAGGCGCCCCCCCCCGGACCATACCAGGCTGCGTGCCCTCAACATGATGAGTATGTGTGCTTTGGGGCAGGGGGGGCTCTGCGCCTCCCACCCCAAAGCACCTTGTCCCCATGTTGATGAGGACAAGGGCCTCTTCCCGACAACCCTTGCCAGTGGTTGTCGGGGTCTGCAGGCGGGGACTTATCAGAATCTGGAATCCCCCGCCCGGCCCCCCACCCTATGTGAATGAATATGGGGTACATTGTACCCCTACCCATTCACCTGAAAAAAAGTAGGGCGGGGCCACCAGCTGATATCACAGGAGGCCCCGTCCCTATGATGTCATAGCCCAGGATGTGACATCATAGGGGGGGGGGCCTCCCGCTGATGTCAGCAGGTGGCCCCGCCTCATGCCAATATAAGGCACAGCACACAGCGGAGAGGGCATTCGTGAAGGAGATCGCATTGTGTCAACATGGGAAAAAGAAGAGAGGAAGAACAGAGGGTAGAGGACAGCGGACAAGACCGGCAAAAGAGCAGAAGACGCAGCAGAGAAGGAAAAGAAAGAAGACCCCTCAAAAGAAAGAAGACCCCGCAAAAGAGCAGAAGAAAGAAGTGCCGGAGAGGGGAGAAGATGCCGGAGCTGATTTAATAAAAGATTTTAAAAAGCTGTGTAGCGTGTTTTTTATTTTACACTTTTTTTTCAGGTAAATGGGTTCCTGGCATGCTTTTTTCTATTACAAGGAATGTTTACATTTCTTATAATAGGAATATTTTTTTTTAAAAGAACGGTGTAAAATTGAAAAATAAAAAGTAAAATAAATAAGAAAAAAAAATAAATTAAAGCGCCCTGTCCTTGTGAGATCGCACGCAGAAGCGAACACATACATAAGTCCCGCCCGCATATGAAAATGGTGTTCAAACCACACATGTGAGGTATCGCGGCAATAGTTAGAGTGAGAGCAACAATTTTAGCACTAGATCTCCTCTGTAACTCAAAACTGGTCATCTCAATGGAGATTTTTAGGTTGCAAAGTTTGTCTCCATTCTGCGAGCGGACGCAATTTCAAAGCATGACATGTTGGGTATCAATTTATCTTTCACAACATGGAAAAAAATTGGGCTAACTTTACTGTTGTCTTATTTTTTTACTCAAAAAAGTGAGTTTTTAAAAAAAAAAATTGCGCTTGAAAGACCGCTGCCCAAATACGGTGCGACATAAAGTAAAATAAATAAGAAAAAATAATTAATTAAAGCGCCCCGTCCTTGTGAGCTCGCACGCAGAAGCGAACACATACATAAGTCCCGCCCGCATATGAAAATGGTGTTCAAACCACACATGTGAGGTATCGCGGCAATCGTTAGAGTGCGAGCAACAATTTTAGCACTAGATCTCCTCTGTAACTCAAAACTGGTCATCTCAATGGAGATTTTTAGGTTGCAAAGTTTGTCTCCATTCTGCGAGCGGACGCAATTTCAAAGCATGACATGTTGGGTATCAATTTATCTTTCATAACATGGAAAAAAATTGGGCTAACTTTACTGTTGTCTTATTTTTTCACTCAAAAAAGTGAGTTTTTTTAAAAAAAAATTGCGCTTGAAAGACCGCTGCCCAAATACGGTGCGACATAAAGTTTTATTCTCTAGGGTGTTAGGGAAAAAAAAAAAAGTTTGGGGGGGTTTATGTGATTTTATAGAAAAAAAAAACTGGTTTTAAATTGTAAACAGCAAGTCCAGAAAATAGGCCCGGTATTGAAGTGGTTAAGGAAGATCTCAACATGGAGCAACCACCAGGGTTTGAGCAAGGAGACAACCTTGTGTGTAAACTTCAGAAGAGCATCTATGGTCTTAAACAATCTGCAAGGATGTGGAATGAGAAAGTGAATAAAATGATTACCAGAGAGGGATTCTCAAGAAGTTAAGCAGACCCCTGTCTCTACTCCAAGAATCAAGGAGACAGATGGATATACATCCTTATCTATGTCGATGACATTATAACTTGTTTTGAACAAGAAGGGGATTACAATCAGATAGTTCACAAGTTGAAAGAATATGTTGAAATCAAAGAGCTAGGGAACATTAGCTACTATTTGGGAATCCAAATAGAGAGAGAGGAAGATGGAAGTTATCTTCTCAACCAAGCTCAGAAAATCTCTGAAATCTTGGAACAATTCCATATGCAAGATGCAAAGGAAGTGAAAACTCCTATGGAACCAGGCTATCTAAAAAGCAATGAAGCAGAAAACGTATTACCAAACAATGACACGTATCACAATCGGTAAGCTGCTATATGTTGCCAATGTGACAAGACCAGACATAGCCGCAGCAGTGCGCATACTATGCAGGAAAGTCTCAGCTCCCTGTCAGCGTGACTGGAACGCAATAAAAAGAGTGATGCAGTACCTCAAAGGAACAATTCCGATAAAGTTAAAGTTACCAGAGAGCGCATGCGCAGCCCTAGCTGATCGGACATGCAATGCTAGAGCTCCGCTCTTCCTTGGGGCTACAAGTCGGGAAGCATCACAAGCTGCAGCCAGACAACCCGCCCGTGCACCTCCGCTGACTGCCGCCATCCCGGAGCACCTCTCGGACCGAAAGATATGGTCCTGGGAGCCGCCAGAGGCAGACTCAAGAACTCCATTAAAGAGGCCTTAGCCCGCGGCTACGCCAAGATGGCGGCGGCCCCGCAATCCTCACACGCTTCCCGCAGGGGAGAAGGGGGCCCACGCTCGGAAGCAGCTGTTTTCTCAATCCTCCATCCAGGAGGAGTCGGACTGTGAGTACCTCACACTTCCAGGCCCCACTCCAGAACAGGTAGTCCCACCAACGCTGCTCCAACAAATAAAAAAAATGCTGCATAGGGCCTTAAAACAAACGTCAGACCACATAACAAGCAGCCTCACCAAAGAAATCAGGGAGTTAGAGGCTCGCATTGTGGCATTAGAGGAGAAAGTAGATGACTTGGAGGCCTCTACCCAAGATCATTCGACTGAGATTGAAAACTTAAAGGAGGAAAACCTCACTCTCCAAACCTTACTAGAGGACTACAAAAATAGGGCAATACGATCGAATATCTGCATCCGTGGGATTCCTGAGACAGTGATAGACTTACAGTCCACTATCACAGCCCTATTCCAGGAGCTCCAGCCATCAATCCCAATCGAATGTTTAGAAATGGAACGTATACACCAAGCCCTGACCCCCAAAAAAACAAGAGGGCCCGCCACGCGATATAATCGTGAGGTTCCACTACTATTGAACAAAAGAACAGCTGTTGGAGGCCGCCCGCGGCAGGGAAGTCCTCACCATTCAAGGCCACAACTATCAGCTTTTTGACGATTTATCGCAATTAACTTGGGCAACTAAACTAATAAGAGGCATGGAGGAGCTCAGCTATGAGGAAAGTTTAGAGGATCTGAATTTATTCTCTCTTGAGAAGAGGAGATTATGGGGGATATGATCAACATGTACAAGTATATAAGTGGTCCATATAGTGCACTTGGTGTTAAGTTATTTACTTTAAGGTCATCACAAAGGACAAGGGGGCACTCTTTACATCTAGAGGAAAAAGATTTCATCTACAAATACGGAAAGAGTTCTTCACAGTAAGAGCTGTGAAAATGTGGAATAGACTCCCTCCAGAGGTGGTTTTGTCCAGCACGGTTGATTGCTTTAAAAAAGGCCTGGATTCTTTCCTTAATGTAAATAATATAACTGGGTACTAACATTTTTAGGTAAAGTTGATCCAGGGTGAATCAGATTGCCTCTCGGGGAATCAGGAAGGAATTTTTTCCCCCGTTATAGCAAATTGGATCACGCTTTGCTGGAGTTTTTTGCCTTCCTCTGGATCAACTGTGGGTGAAGGATTGTATTTGGGATTATTTGGTTGTATGTGTATGTGTATGTATATGTATATATATATGTATGTATATATATATATATGGTTTTTTTTTTTTGGTTGAACTGGATGGACTTGTGTCTTTTTTCAACCTGACTAACTATGTAACTATGTAACCATCGCCAAACGCAGAGCTATGAAGCCGCTACTCCTGGAACTGCAAAAACGCTGCATCACCTATCAGTGGGGATTTCTATTTTCAATACGCTTTTCCCACCAAGGCTCCAAATACAAATGCAGATCACCTGATGAGTTATCGCAAACCCTGCAAGAGCTCCACCTAACAGACAACTCTCCAGGAGCCGGACCCTCAAGGCGACGTTCTGCTTCAACCTCCCCGCGCAAGCCAGTACCTCCCATGGGTAACCCCGATGATGCCAACTTGCACAAGAGGAGCGGACTTGCCTCACCACCTCATGCACAGGAGGACTCAATGGACTGAACTTTCATTGCCAGACTAGCCACTGTACTGGCCCCGGCTTCGAGGGCACATCATTCCTGTTGATGGGGTATAACCCCAAACCTTCTACTCAACAAATTCCCCCATATGGGTTGACACCCCCTTCATTGCCAAAGTCCTCTTTTGACTCTTCTGCTTCATCAACTATCCTTGGGAGGTTAATTTTTAAGATCCTGAAGTCCTGCTGCCATACCAACTACTTCACAGCTTGCCAAAACACCATACTCCCCTCAGGAATTCGTGGTGGCTCCCTCTTGTCCACTTTATGTTCCCCTCCTATCCATTTGGGACACCTTGGCTTCAACTGATTCCAAATCTACAGTTTATCCCTGCCCCCATGGTCCACTGCAAGATCCTACCTACCACAAATTTTGGCAAGATGACTCTCTGAACACCAGTCCCAGGCGGGGCGCCTACACCGACCTCTTTCGGCATTCTCCTAGCAGAGACTCTTCAGGCTCCTAGCAAACCCGAGCCGTTTCCCCCACCCTTCTCCAACCAACCATGTTGTCCCCTCATGATTGGACTCCCACCCCCCCCTTTTACGCACCTCATATTATATTTATTTTGCCTGAATACTGCTGTTAGTCATTTATTGCAGAAGAGCAGCTAAGTATCACCCTCCATTACCTCATTACCCGGCTGGTACCCCCGGAAGGAGGACCCGTGCGCTCCACCTGTCCCTCCTCGCTGGTCCACCCGTAATATGCGGACCATCGACAAGGGAATTTCACCCCCTGAGAGGGATCTTTTATCCCCTTCACAGGCTCTGATCGTAATTATCGGTTTATGTTGTATTTTGCTTTGTACTAATATTGTTTCTCTTTTTCTCTTGTCCCCCCTATCAGCTCCCCTCCGACCCTTTCCTCCACCCTACAAGTCCGCGCGGGTGAATCCAGACAACCAGACCTCGGCTCTAACCGGTAAGCTGCCTCCTACACTGCTCTCACCATGGCACCCCTAAACATTGCCACCTTAAACATCCAGGGTTTCAGCATTCCACAAAAACGCACCAAGGCATTTAACTATTTCAGAGCACAGAAAGCTCATTTAGTCTGTCTGCAAGAGACACATTTCACAGCATAAAGTACCCCTAAACTCTTCAGCAGCTCCTACCCGTAGGTTTTCACCACCTCAGCCGCCGCTAAAAAACGGGGGAACACTGATAGCGATCCACAAATCCACTCCATTCTCACCCAGTTTCGAAATCAAAGACCCAGAAGGGAGGTATTTAATCCTGACAGGATTTCTAACAGACATAGCGGTGACGATAGTCTCCTACTGTGCCCCAAACAAACATCCTCACTCATTCCTCTCCCATCTCATGCAAGTTATTATGTCCCACAAATTTGGCACAGTAATAGTCTGTGGAGACTCAAATCAGGTCATCTTCCCATTTCTACACAAATCTCCCTATCCCTCCGCTACTTCGCAAAATAAACAATCATTTCAACTCCTCCTAAACCAGTTTAACTTTATTGACACTTGGCGTGAAACTAATCTGGTAAAAGGAGATATACCTACTACTACCACCCACACAAGACATTTTCGCGCATAGATCACATATTAATCACTACAGGGTTGGCCCCCGAGATCCTCTCATTCACGATCCTCCCAGTACCCTGGTCTGACCACTGTGCAGTCCATACATCCTTGTCATCTCTAGTACCTAAAGCCCATGACACTACATGGTCTCTACCTAAGGACCTGCTAAAACACCCAACACATTGGTCCCACATAGAGCAAGTGCTCCAGGAATACATAACCTTCAACTCAACCCCAGACATCTCCCCAATTAGACCTTGGGAAGCCCATAAACCGTCCCTTCGCAGTGCAATCCAAAGGCAAATGTTCCTCCTTAAATGAGAACGCAAAGAGCTAGCTGATAAACTGGAGACAGACTACCTTTCTGCCCACGCAGCATTTTCCTCAAACCCCCACCCTCATACTAAATCTGTGCTGGATATTGCCAGATTACAATACAATCTATTCTTAACAGAAGGCGCTAATAAAACACACCAGAGGTCTAAACATTTATACTACATGAAGGCTAATAAACCAGACACATTGTTAGCTCGTACACTGAAATCCCTGAACAAGCCATTCAACCCCATCAGGCTCAAGCTAGGCAAAGAATCCTACATCAGCAATCCGTTCAGAATAGTAAAAAAGTTCCAAAGTCACCTAGCGACTCTGTACGCATGAGGCAACCCATTTGACTCCACGGAGGCTGACTCCCTGTTCGCCCAACTAGACTTACCGCAGGTAACCCAAGCTGAGCGAGAACCAATCACACCGGAAGAGGTCGCATTAGCCATCAAAAACCTGAAATTGAACAAGTGCCCTGGCCCTGATGGCTTCACTGCAGTCTACTATCATACTTTCACAGAATTCCTTGCCCCTATCCTTGCTAAATCATATAACGCGATCCTTGACCAACATACTTTTAGAGAGGAAACACTGACTGCCATAATCAGTATGATTTCAGAGCCAAATTCCGACGACTCCCTTCCAGCTAATTTCCGACCGATATCGCTTCTAAATTTGGACATAAAATTACTAACTAAAAATTCTAGCCACTCGTCTGAACACATTTGTCGGTAGACTCGTACATAGAGACCAGACAGGTTTCATACCGTCACGACAGACCAGTGATACTATCCAATGGGCAACCCTCATAGCTCACGCAGCCAGAAAGTGCCGCATCCCTGCTTGCTTCCTAACGCTTGATATAACCAAAGCCTTCAACACACTGTCTTGGCCATATCTTCTTTACTCTCTATGTAGATGGCGATTCGGACCTCACTTCTTGCGATGGATCGAAGCATTATATGATAAGCCGAAGGCTTACGTTCGATACGCTGGCTACAATTCTCAGAAGTTCAATATTGAAAGAGGAACAAGACAGAGATGCCCGCTTTCACCTCTCCTGTTCGCACTAGCTATAGAACCTTTAGCACAACTGATTCGGTCGAACCAGACAATTACGGGCATTGAACTCGGTGGATATCATCACAAAATCTGTCTATTTGCGGACGACATCCTCCTATTCCTGTCCTCCCCCATGACTTCTGTCCCAAACCTAATACCTATTCTTAATGGATTCGCAAAAGTGTCAGGTTTGGTGGTCAACATGCATAAATCTAAGGTGCTGAATATATCCCTCTCCCCTTCAGAACTAGACTCAGCACGGGAAGCTGTCCCGTTCCCGTGGGCGTTAAAGTCGATCCCAAACTTGGGAATTCAACTCTCGGCCGACCCGGCACAACTCTTCTCACTAATTTACCCAGCTATGCTAAAATTAGTCACAAACTTTATGGACCAATGGGCCCCCCTACCCCTATCATGGCTCAGTAAAATCACAGTAGGTAAAATGTGTATTCTACCTAAACTGTTATATCTCTTCAGGGTTTTACCAATCCCCATCCCGGCGTACTTTGTACGCATTCTCCAATCAAGGGCGACTACATTTATCTGGGGTTCTATTAAACCAAGGGTCTCCAAACTTACACTCTTCCTCTCGAAGCTGAGAGGGGGACTAGGGATGCCCAATTTTTCCATTTACTACAAGGCAGCCCACCTAGCTAGCTTACCCAAATACCACGCCACTCACGAAATGCCCCTGTGGGTAGCAATCGAGTCAGTAGATTGTGACCCCCTGTTGGTCTCCAACCTACTGTAGCTTAGCCAGAAAGATCGCCCCACACTGCACAATCCTATCACTAAACATTACATCTCACTATGGGACAGACTAAAGCTAAAGCACAGTTTACAATCCCCCCACAACCCTCTTCTCTCATTTCTCAAAAATCCAGCCTTCCCCCTGCCTGGGAATCACCCAGAGCCTTCCACGTTTGGGCCACCCTGGGGCTGTTGAGATTACACACCCTAGTCACCACCTCTTCCTTCCTAACTTTCCCGGCACTCAGGGAACAACATAAGGTCCCCCAATCAGAGATCTTTCTCTACCTCCAGATAAAAAAATTTTATGCGCCACTAATCCATTACAAAACCCCCCTCAATAACTTCTCCTACTTCGAAAGCTTGTGTAAGCAAGACCCACATGCAAAAGGAACCATTTCAGCCCTATATTCCCATATCCTAGCTACCACGAGCCCCAATTCTCCACACTATGTCGGGAAATGGAAGATGACCTGGGACTCACCCTGGACCCTGGCCTATGGGCCGCAATATGGTCCACCATTAAATCCTCCTCACCCAACACACAAGTCATGGAGACTAATTACAAAGTTTTAACCAGATGGTATCTAGTACCCTCAAGAATCACTAAATATGTCCCATCTTTCACCCCACAATGTTTCTGAGGTTGTTCTGAAATAGGAACCTTCTACCACACCTGGTGGACCTGTCCAATAGCACACACCTTCTGGAAATCCCTATTTGACATAGCGTCACAGCTAACTGACGTGCCACTGAGTCCAGAACCGACTATGGCTTTACTGCTCTTAAAACCAGACGCACTATCACGTAAACAATTCAACCGCTTGGTGCCCCTATTTACAGCGGCCAAGCAAACAATTGCTAAGGCGTGGAAATCTCCCTCCCTGGCAATTGCAGAGACTAAGCATAGAGTAACCACCTATATGGTCCACACCTAGGTGGATGCTATTGAGAAAGATCAACTCCCCAAATTTGAGTACTTGTGGAAACCCAGGATTGACCAATTTCTTCCCCCTACATTTCAACAAGAAGTTCTTTTGCCATGGTGAGTTACATATTCCGGCGTGAGCATTGTTCGGAGCTGATCTACAGACCACCCCCGTGGACTCTCTCCCCCTATCCTTTCCTTTTCAGTTACATCTGATTATATTGGCAAGGGTATCGAAACTCTCCCTATCCTTTGGCTACTCCCGCCCTCGGCGGGACGGCACCTGCCCCCCCACAGCAAGTTCCCCACAGGGGTGCCTGGAGGGCAGGCAAACCTGGAACTGCCGACATCCCCCACTTGTTCCTACTTGGACTCTGTTATTGTCATTGTTCTTGATGTTGGTATTTGCATTTTAAAGTACCTACTGCCATTACATTGATACACTTGTAGAACTACGCAACTTGTTACAGTCATTGCTGTGTTTTTTCTATTGTACTCAAGTCTGTAAAACTCAATAAACATTTTCAACCAGAAGTTAAGGTTACCAGCAACATCAGATCCAAAACTGGTCAGATATGTGGATACTGATTGGGCCGGGGACTGTACAGACCGCAAATCCACAAGTGGATTCATCTTCCAGTATTGGGGAAGGAACCATAAGTTGGTCTACTCGAAAGCAAGCAACTGTCGCTCTATCTTCAACTGAAGCAGAGTGGATTGCAGCAGCAATGTCAAGAAGCGATATAGATTCCTCAACTTTTTGTGGGCATTGGGATAGGCATGTCAAAACCAATTCCCATTTTTGAAGACAACCAGGGATGTATAGAGCTTATGCAATCAGAAAGGGTCAATCCTAGGACCAAACATATTGATGTCAAGTATCACCTACTGAGGGACAATCAAGGGGTTTTTTTTTCAAGGGTGCTGTGTAAAGAGTACTATATACAGTAAAACCTTGGTTTGAGAGTAACTTGGTTTGAGAGTGTTTTGCAAGACAAGCAACATTTTTTAATACATTTTGACTTGATATACAAGCGATGTCTTGATATACAAGTAGTGTTACGTCACAACTGAGTATAAAAGAGAAGAGAGGTGCCTCTAAGTGTAGCAATATGGTTGCATTTAATAAAGGTACAACATTTAGCAACTCACATGGCTGATGATTAAAGGAGGCACATCTAAGTATGCAGGCATCCTGGGGAAAAGCTGTCCACATAGACCATCCTCCTCACCACCATTGGCGTCATCCCTTCCATGCTGCGCTCCACAAGCGCTTCAAGCCTCGCTTTCAGATTGCTCTGCTGCAGGGTAGTCTTCCCAGTGACTATGGCAGACTGACAGCAGTGAGAGCCAGCGGTGTGGAGGATGGTCTATGTGGACAGCTTTACCCTGGATGCCTGCATACTTAGATGTGCCTGTTTTAATCATCAACCATGTGAGTTGCTAAATGTTTTGCCCTCATTAAATGTAACCATATAGCTACACTTAAAGGTGCCTCACTTCTCTTTTATACTCTGTAGTCCTGCTGGATTTTGCTTCTAATCCCCTTGTGGAGGCTGCCATTTGTGGATGGACATTTTATGGTTATACAACCTATCTTTTTATATGGACTAGAAACTGAAAGACTTGAATAAATGGTTGTGGAACAAATCATCTGAGTTTCCATTATTTCTTATGGGGAAGTTTGCTTTGATATACAAGTGCTTTGGATTACAAGCATGTTTCCGGAACAAATTATGCACGCAATCCAATGTTTTACTGTACTTGCTTTTGTTGTTTATCTTCTCTAAATGTGCTACGACATTGCTGACCTACTGGCTCCAATGCTTGTTGAGTTACTGACTCCACTTTATACTATCTTCTGTATGTTCAGTAACTCAAAAACCATTGACCTTAAGCACAGTCACACAACTAAAATTTTCAGGAGGTCAGTAGATTTTTTTTTTATTTCAGGAAACCTAAACTATTGCAAATTGTATTTTGTATATTCCTATCCAGCCATCAGGTGCTTCATGAATTACAAAAAGAATTCCACAGCTTATTAAAAAAAAATAAAAAATCACTCTATCTCAATTATCTCAATTCATTTCCCCTGCAAACTCACAACGCTGGTTCCCTTCTGGACTGATGCCCGGTGTCATTTAATCAACTTCCTGTGAGTCCAGGCTGTCCAGGACCCATCTCCTTGGGAATACATCTTTTATCTGGCCTGAACTTACAGAAAAATGCTACAGAGAGTTGTGCTACAACTTTGTGGTTATGCTCTTTACAAAATCCAAAATCTACCCACCACCAGAGAAAACCTTGTAATAGAGAACCTGTGATATGACACGGCCAACTGTAGACAACTGGAAACTAGGGTTGCCACATCATCCCTTTAATCCAGGACACATATTAATTACACAGGTTCTGTGGCTGATTAAGGTGTTAATTAAACTCACTTGGTGCCTGGTCTGCATTAAATTAGCCTCAGAACCTGTGTAATTCATATGTGTCCTGGATTAAAGGGATGTGACAACCCTACTGGAAACATGGTATGTACAAAAATTTAAAAAAGTGGGGAGGGGGGGATGTGTTTCTCTAAAAGGGGAAAAAAGAAAGAGATAAAAAGACAAAAAATACAAAAAAGAGGATAAGAATGAGGCAGGCCACTGATTTATTATCTCGCCCGCCCTCCTGTTGTTTTCAGTGGGTTTTGTCCTGAGATTTAATCAAACAGAGGGAGCTGTAAAGCACATAGCTTCTACTCTACTGCCTAATTAGAAACTTCTTAAAATGTTGTGAATCTTGTATCTTGGGAGCACCTTGAGGTGGCTCAAAGAACCATTATTTTGTAGAAGCCTTTTGCCCAGTAAATGCTTCCTACACCTCACAATAAACAAGTATCTAACAGCAGTCTTAGGTCCATCCACTACCATCAGTCAACACGAGCCCTTAAAGTGCTCTACGATTCACATGGAACAGGAAAATTGAGTCATTGTTCGTGTCTGGGAGATAACCTTATAATCATTGAGGTGTTCCTAATACTCAACGCTCTGTAAAGAATGAGAATTGACATAGTCATGTTTCTTTTTTTATCATGGTGGGTTTAAAAAGAAAATTAGAAACAGGAAATGTTGAAATCTCATGCAATTTGGGCCTATACTGATAGGTTAACCTTAAATCTGAACTCCAGCCTTACCTTCAGTCTTTCACAATTGCACAGGTTCCTGTCCTGAACTGAAATTGCACACTCTTATTTCACTGCACACTGTGAGCTTCTCATAGTGTCCATTCAAAGTTTCAGCAAGTCTGACAGAGCTTACCGCATTTCCTGCCTGAAGAAAACAAACATCATCTAGCCCTTTCCTCCCCCACCTTACTGTCCTTGGCCCACCCTTTACATTCATTGGATTTCATTTTTTTCAATCAAGAGCCAACAGAAAATGTGGGCTTTACATAGGGCAGTCTGCATGTAAATACAGCACTTACTCCAGACTGACATACGCCTATCAAGGTTTTTGATATTTGCTTAACCACTTCCCGACCGCGCTATAGACAAAAGACGTCCACAGCGCGGTCGGGTTATTCTGAGTGGACGTCCATGGATGTCCTCCAGAATCTCGCTTCCCGCGCGCCCCCTGGGGCGCGCACACGGGAAGATCCGTGACCGTCGGGTCCGGGGGACCCGACTGATCACGGATCGTGGTGAATGGCCGCTGTGAGCGGCCTTTCACCACGTGATTGCGCCGTCCAATGACGGCGCAATCACATGTCAACAAGCCGGCGCTTCCGCCGGCTTTTCTCTCTCCTCTCCGCACCGATCGGTGCAGTGTGAGAGGAGAGAGGGGGGAGGAAGAGAGGAGAGTGTGACGTGGCTAGCCACGCCTCTCCTCTCTCTTTTCGGCCGCCTTCGCGGCCGAACAACTGTACACTAACGCGGCAGTAACCTGCCGCGTTAGTGCACCACTTTCCGGCGAGTGTCGCCGGTAAGTGGTGCTAGGCACTAGTCAGCCCAGGGGGCCTGGGCTGCCAGTGCCTAGAAGGGCACACGCGCGGGGTCCCCCGCGCGCCCTTCGCTCTAAGACCTCCTGTAGGTACCTGCAGGTGAGTCTTATTGGGCTGGCGCGACACCTGCAGAAAACAGATATCGCGCCAGCCCTTCACCAATTCGTTTATAGTTTTTGGAACTATCCGCATACAGTCAGACCTCA
>BLSH010351732.1:947261-963539 GCA_018402905.1 Glandirana rugosa | reverse complement strand
GGGGTAATTTGGGGGGTATTTGTACTTTCCTGGCTTGTTAGGGTCTCAAGAAATGACATAGGTGGTCAGTACATCAGTTGTGATCAATATTCAGTGATTGGCACCATAGCTTGTAGACTCTATAACTTTCACAAAGACCAGATAATATACACTAATTTGTTTTTTTTTTTACCAAAGATATATAGCAGTATAAATTTTGGCCAACATTTATGAAGAAAAATTACTAATTTGCAAAATTTTATAACAGAAACAAAGAAAAATTATTTTTTTTACAAAATTTTCGGTCTTTTTTTAATTATAGCGCAAAAAATAAAAAACCCAACGGTGATTAAATACCACCAAAAGAAAGCTCTATTTGTGTGAAAAAAAGGACGCAAATTTCATATGGGTACAATGTTGCATGACTGAGTAATTGTCATTCAAAATGTGAGAGCACTGAAAGCTGAAAATTGGTCTGGTTAGGAAGGGGGTTTAAGTGCCCAGTGGTCAAGTGGTTAAATGCGTAAAAAAGCCAACCCACTTCTTGCATCAGGGCTGAAGGCTCTTGAGAGGAGTGCTGATTACTGCTGTCCCCTCCCACCAGCCATGATGTGTCTCTTTGCATAGAGAAGAACAGAACCCTTTTAATGATGTCACTGGGTCTTTAATTGGGTATGTGTTGAGATCTTGATTAAAAATTCCAAATAGGCAAGCTCTTGGGAGTATTCATCCAAAGTGAAGTGTCACTGCAGTTAATATAAAGGTTCTAAGTATATAACACTGTACCAACATATTCATGAACCCAAAATCTGTTTATTGTAGAATCGGGCAAACAGTCTTTATGCAACTCCATTTATAAAAACACACAACAGCTATAAATATGCATACTGTGGCAAAGCAGTTCACAAAAAGCCTATTGTGTGAAATTACATCCAAGAGGAAGAGCTTACTTGACCCCAGAATAAAGATGGTGGCCTGCCGCTGGAGAAGTAGAGGCCACAATTGGTAACTGCAAAATGAAATCTCACTGGTGTGGGGACTCGAATGCAAACCAAAGGAGTGAAAGGGATACAGTTGTAGAATGGAAGATGTGGTCGGAGTTCGGCCGGTCTCTGGAGACAGCTCACTGGATGTCATGTCAACAACTTGGAAGAGGAGCCGCTGGCTGGAAACCAAGTGGAGCTGGAGTGCAAGCCAATCAGGAGGGCATCTGTTTCCTGGCTGGCTTCTTAGTTAATCTCCCATACTGTCTCAGTCACATGACTTGACAAAGGGCCACGCCCGAAATATGTTGTCATGATGACAGCATAGCCTATTTTTGACTCCAGTTTGGCTTGCCCACCAGCCCCACTGCCCCGCAGCCAGTATCATGTGATCGATATGACCAATCACAGCAGAAAACATGACGATTGTACACAATGGTTGGCTTCCAGTCATGCTTTCCATTATCTACTATTGTGTTGATATCTGTGATTGGTCACAGTGGTGAGTGGTCACACGGTACAGACAAAGCCAATCACAACCCATCTGTACCATATGATTAGCTGTGGCCAATCAAAGCTAATCAAAATATTAAACACTGAATGAATGGATTTCATTCAGAAAAAATGGTTGCTTATTACAGTGAAAGCAGTGAAAAAAACACTCAAGTGCTTAAAACCGTCACTTCCAAGCTTTCATGCCGTCACATCCAGATCACAATTGAGGCTTGGAATGCATGCCAGTTTGAGTGAGGCATGCGGGGACTGGTTAAAGCTTCCTAAGCTGTATATACTGGTGCCGGTTCTGAGGCACTGTAAAATGTGAGTTGCATTTTTTAAACTTTGTTATCATTTTATGAGTTTATTAACCACTTCCTGCCCGGCCTATAGACAAATGATGGCCGGGTGGGGGATTCATTATCCTGACCAAACGTCTCTTGGTGTCTTTCAGGATAACCCACGATCGTGTGCCCACGGGGCGCAATGCGGCGATCAGTGGTGCAGTGTGTCAGTCTGACCCACCGCATTACCGATCAAGGTAAAGAACTTCCATCAGAAGCTCTTTACCACGTGATCAGCCGTGACCAATCACAGCTGGTCACAGTGTAAACAGGAAGATCAGTTTATCGGCTTTTCCTCTACTTGCATCTGCAGACATGAGTAGAGGAGAGCCGATTGTTTATCAGTGCAGCCCCCCCTTAGGATTGCCACCTAGGACCACCAGGGAGCCCGTCCAGGGAGCCCACCATAACCACCAGGGAGCCCACCCTAGACCACCAGGTAAGAGGCACAATGCCCAACATGAATGGCACTCAGTGCCTATTTTAAATGCCACCCAGGACCACCAGGGAAAGCACACCTTACAGTGCCCTCTATCAGTGCCACCTATCAGTGCTCACCAGTGCCACCTTTCAGTGCCCACTAGTGCCACCTATCAGTGCCCACCAGTGTTACCTAGCAGTGCCACCTATCAGTGCCCATCAGTGCCACCTATCAGTTCCCATCAGTGCCACCTATCAGTTCCAATCAGTGCCGCCTATGAGTGCCCATCAGTGGCGCTTATCAGTGCCCGTCAGTGCTGCATATCAGTGACACCTATCAGTGCCTGTCAGTGCTGCTTATCAGTGCTGCATATAAGTTCCTCATCATCAGTACCCATTAGTGCCACCTCATCAGTGCCAATCAGTGCTGCCTCATCAGTGCCTGTCAGTGTAGCCTCATCAGTGCCCATCAGTGATGGAGAAAATGTACTTATTTACAAAGTTTTTTGACAGAAACAGAGAAATCCTTTTTTTTCCAAAATTTTTCTGTCTTTTTTTATTTATAGTGCAAAAAATAAAAACCGTAGAGGTGATCAAATACCACCAAAAGAAAGCTCTATTTGTGGGAAGATAATGATAAAAATGTTGTTTGGGTACAGCATCTCATGACCGCTCGATTGTCATTCACAATGCAACAGCACTGAAAACTGAAAATTGGTCTGGGCAGGAAGGGGGTAAGTACCTGGTATTGAAGTGGTTAAATACTACACTATGAGCTACTCTTCTGGCATTTTTTATATCACATTATGACTTTAAGGACATCTTAAGGACCTGAAATATTGGGGTGAATCCCCAAAGAGAACCTGTCCTGGATAAACCAAAAAACGCAGATTGACCCTCTGTAAGGGATGGTCATTTGGGTCTGGTGAGAGTGCATTCTAGCTTTATCGAGCAGAAGTGGTGAAGGGGACTTTGATATATGTATTTGCAAGCGCTGTAGCTTTGCTACTGTTTTTTGATTCAGAAATAAAATGCAGGCATTGGACGCTTGCTGGGCCCATACATTCCAAAATATTCTTCAGCACCCTGGAAGCCATTGCATTTTGAGAATCTCTGTAATGCAGTTTTCATGAACTTGTCAGGGACTGGCTCACCCTCTCCTGCCTACTGCACCCTTCTGTTGGACGGTCACTATGACCCACCTGCGTGGACATTGCATCTACTCCCTGTGCTTGCGTGGGTTTCCTCCAACACTGCAAAGACATGCTGGTAGGTAAACTGGCTCCTGCCTAAATTGGCCCTAGTATGTGTATGTTTGAATGTGAGTTAGAGACCTTAGATTGTAAGCTCCTTGATGGCAGGGACTGTACAATACATATATGTAAAGCGCTGTGTAAATTGACGGTGCTATATGAGTACCTGTAATAAATAAATAAACTGTATTTGATATGAGAATAGTTGCTTGAACTGCCTTCCCAAAATATTTTTTATTAAAAATGTAGCCTGGCAAGGTAACACTAATGAGGCTATTTACTGTAGCTTTTTAACTAAATTTCTTAATGTTTGTTTATTAAATTTCTTTTGGTGGTCTATGTATTGTAATTCCTGCTGGTCCTATTTGCCTTCACTGCAACCCCTACAAAAGTGCTCATTACTTTCTACTTTATTTCCCCCAGTTGAATCAGGGGAGTCATCTCTTTTTGACTGCTCTGAATATTTTCTTGAAGATTTGTGTGATCTGCGGTAGATTACACAATTTATCCAGACAGTCATGAAAGACAGATATGTCCTTTCTATGCACATTGGACAAATCTGCAAATTAATGTAAAGCTAAATATTCACAAATCCCAGATTGGTTTTCAAACCATTTTTATCTGTGCTACCTGCAATGCAGTGAAATCTAGAGGACCAAGCTTAGTTCCTTGAGAAGCAGAAGAGCAGAGGAAAGTGAAGTACAGCCTAATCATTTAGCCCATTGCACGCCCTATGTATATAAAACAAGCTGTCACAAGTGTAGCTGTTTATCAGTTTGTCAGCTGTCTTTCCATTAGCGACAGCCAACAAATCTCACTTGCAAATTTAAATAAGTAAACATTGGGGTGTTGCGAAAGGCGTCTTCACTCTAATGACCTTGCAGCAGTAAAACATAATTTCCCTGTAGATAAAACTGCTTAGAGTGGTTGTAAACCCTTGCATATATCCAGTGAAATGACTGGTATTCGGTGATACACAGAGATGAAGCAAATCCTCCTACATAAGTTGTACCTGTCCATCTGCAGCCTCCCCTCTCTACATCTGTTCAAAGTGCTGAAGTATAAAGCTTGTCTGAGAGAGAGTTCAGAAAAAAGGGGGTGGAGAGCTGAAGTAAGAGCTCAGAGAGGAGAGCTCTGATAGCTGATTAGACAGAAGAGACACTCCCACCTCCACACAGCACTCAGGAACAGAGCTGAGGCTGTCAATCAGCTGGAGGTCCCTTCACTGTCACCATTTTTCTCTTGGTGTCAGGAAAACTTGTCAGAAGTGATTCATGCTGATAGCAGAGGAACGAACAAGAAATTACACTTAGTGCTCCTAGTTGAGACAAGTACACACTATAGGGATATGCTATTGTTCATATTTCATGTCTGAGATTTACAAACACTTTAAGGCTGGCCATACACTCAGAGCTGATTCTACAGCCGCTGGTGTGCATTTGGATTAAACTGTACCAATCCAGGCACATCACACCATTTGCATTTTTTTGTTAAAAACTTTATTGAAAGTAATATTTAATTAACTGATATTCACATAGTGGCATTGCTATGTGATTGTCTGCATTGCAACAGGCTGAAAAAAGTACTACATGTACTACTTTTTTTCAGCTCACACTGCAACTCAGTGGTGTAAAATAATACCATAGGGAGCCCAACACAGCCAAATGCAAATTGTGTAATGGTGTGAAGGAGTCCTTAATGATTTCTTTCATTCAGCCCATAGGCTGTAAGAAATTATCTCCTCTGCCGCCTGTTTGACTCTGACAAACAGCACCAGCAGCTGTCAGAATACTTTAACAGTGATTGAATGCAGCCACTGTTTGGCTGAAATGTTCTGCCTAGCTCCTTTGAGGCAGGCGGGAGGGTGTAGACAGGGCCACCCACAGCTCAAAATACAGCCGGTTCCCGATGAAATTCATTCTGTGTATGGCCACCTTAAGACTAGCCTTGATCTTCTACCATGTGCTCTACCAACTGGGCAGCTCCAATTTCAGCTGTTCACCATGCAAAAGACAGAGAGAAAACCACTTTTATTACCCAGCTGCATGAACAGTGTGGATGAAGGAATCTCCAGTGTATTCAGACAGTCGCAGATGCCAGTGTGTTGAACAGCGCCTGCATCTGATAAGATGCAGTAGCTGTTAGGCCAATCATTTTCCACCCAGCTCAGTCAATGTTTAAATTAACCTTTGTCGAGCCTGGTGGTACTTGTACCCTTGGCGGTGCCTCCTACTGTTTAAATGACATCATTATCGGATTCAGCAATAATCAGCCAAAATTCTAGCTGTCTATTGCCAGCTTTAGATCTACAACATAAATTAGCACGTGGGCAGGTTAAAACAGTTAGTTAGGTGCTGCCTCGGCGGGGAGGGTAGGAGTTAATATCATGCCCGGTCTCTTGGTCTTTTTGGAGGGTTCTGCTCTGGATCCAGCCCACTTTGTCCCGTGTGATATAAATTGGGTCAATGGTCTGGCTCAAACACAGAGAGTAAGTGAGAGTGAGTTCCTTCCTTCCCCAAACAGAGCATTGGGAGAGAGTTGAGTGCAGCTATGGGTTGTGAGACCTGTAAGGTATTGAGAAGGAGGATGAGACCAGGAGGAGCAGGAGAATGTCATTCACCACTGCACTGCATGTAAAGACGTGTAGGTTGTGGTTCGCCCTGAAAACACCATTACTGGAATAATGACTCTGAAGGACTGTAATTGCTGGACTACACCTTAGCAAGTATGCCAGGGAAGCATTCAGTCTGTAGTTATAGTTAGGGAATTAGGAACGTATAATGCCTTGCCTGTTGGACTATGAAATGTCTACTTTGTGCCCTTATTAAGTAAACTGTTGAAAGTTGTCACTGCCTGGTCTGATGTTAATAAAGAGCTTTATTGCAGGTAACCTAGTGGGTCTTAACACATTGGGGTATGAAGGTATTAGTGAGGAATGGAGTAATGAGAAGACACATGTGGTAGCCAAGAGTAACAAAAGTGTAATAAGCAGCCTGTTAATAGTGTGTACCTGTTATAGGTGGCATGGCCTCAAGCAGCGAGGGAGATGTTGTCGGCTCTCCTTCTGCCAGTGGTCTGTTTCTCATAGCAACAGGAGTAGATTGCATCAGAGAGGTACAGCGTTCAAGAGCTAAGTTAAGTGCACATGTGGATCCCACGCAAAGTGCACGGCGGGGCCCACTCCGCTACTGGGGAGTAGTAGTGGTAAATGCTAGACAGGTGGATGTGGACATTGACCCAGCATCTCCCTCCTAAACTCCTAGACTACACAGAAGGTTTGCATTGACACAGAGAATCAAGAGTTAACTGGAGAACAGTTGTGGTGTCAGTGTGCATGGTGTACGTTCATCTAAGACTGGATGCCCGCCTTAAGGTCAAGTATTCCTCCACAGCAATCTTAGCCTCTTTCCTAGGCATTGATGAAGATGACACAAAGCAAAGTTACCCCGTGTGTGAGTAAAGCTACCCTTAACACAGTGCCTAACGTAGCCCAGAAGAATCCATGTGGGCCTTCCACGAGACCCAGTGCTTGGTGCCCAATGAATTTATGGGGAAGCATGGAGAACATGACAAACAACCTATCTACCCTTGCAGGCCCCACCTTCCCACACGTCGGGCCTACGAGCACAAAAGAGAACCAAAAGAAAATCTCACATGAATTTATTATTGTAGCTGAATTCAAATATGCTACTTTTCCCTTTTTCTAATGTTCATTCCCATTTAAAGCAGAGCTTCACTCTCTCAATCAACATTGACTTTTTTTTAATCCTTATGCTGCTAGCATTAGTAAATAGAAAGGAAAGTAGATCATATTTACTTGTTTTAAGCTTTTTTAAAAAAAACATTTCTTCAGTTACTTTCTGGTTTCTAGGTCTAGGCAAATTATGCCAGACATCCCAGGAGTCTTCAGGAGGGGAGGAGAGGAGGAGGGATTTTCATGGCTAAGCACACCTTCCTGCTTCCTGCTGCTAAGGGCAGATGGATTTCAGGAAGTAAATGCTAGTTAAATCATTTGCTCTTACTCAAGATGGCCAAGGTCAGAAATGCTAGAGGTTGTTTTTCAAAGTGATTTTTCAGCAAGATAAAGCATGGAGACATTGAGGAATGGGTGAGTTTGCTTTGAATTTAAGAAAAAAATAATTAAAAGCATTTTTGGTTTGTGGTGCTCTGATGCAGTGTTTTTCCCGCTGTAATGTGAATTTAATCAATGGCATTTCATAATATTTTATGTACATTTTACATTAATGTTTACTTATACTAGTGATTTCATGTGTAATTTAACAGACAGCCCCACCCAAAACTGGTATTCTACTTTTGGGTGGGCATGTTTCGTCAACCACTGAAAGATCTCCTCTGGGGTGCCAGAGGATGAGTTACTTCTCAATAATTTTTGTCCCCTGCATCTTCCACAAGGTTCATATCAAAGGTGTTACTTTGCTGCAGCTGTTTCTACACTCCCCTTTGTAGATGAATGATCAGGAGAACTTGACACCAATAGCTCGCTTTATGATGGCCATAGCAGATGGGCAGAACTGGCAATTCTTACCATTGGTGTCCCTAAGAGATGTTAAAAGTCATCCTGAGATTTACCTTTCCAGTAATTACACTAAACTGAAATATAAGTTTTTCTTGGAGCTGGCCCCAAACCCAAACCATTGTGCTTATATCATAATACTATGTAAAAAAACAACTGAACAATAACCAATACCAATCAAAAACTGTTTTTCAGTTATATGTGTGCATGGTTTAAAAGCTGATTAATGATGGTTATGACAGAATACTGCACACTACTAGTCTTTACATATGTTTTAAAAAATAAGAGCAATATAGCGTGGCCTTGTGGTACACCAATAAATTAGATATATGCAATGTATACTTTGTTAACATCTGTCATCTGTGTATTGTTGGTTTTTATGGCATTGTAGTATAATACCTAGAGACAGACTTCAATTTTGCATCCTCTTTAGGCCACATTTACAGTGTCCCACTTAACCAAAAAATATGAACTGAGTCCTTGTTCAATAATTATATAGAATATAACCACTAGTTACCATTTTGTGGTAGCAAACATAGGGCAATGTGCAACAAAGCAAAGGTGCACATCTACAATGACCACTAATGTAGGCCATTATTTTTACTGATCAACAACGTAAGGGGATTATTCTCCCACAGACCACCAGTGAACAGGACATTATACTGATCACCAATGTAAGAGGGCAATTTTTTACAGACCACCAATGTAAGAGGGTATTTCTTTACAGATGACTAAAGTAAAATGATACTACAGTTTTAATTGTTTATGTTTCTTTTCTGATCATTACTGTTCATTTCGTGATGATAAGCAAGAAACTTTTGTCATTTAAAGAAGGGCATGTTAAAAATGGTCTAGTCTGGATTTTGCTAAGTAAGCTACCCTCCCTATTATTTTGTTTATTATATCTTAACTTACTGATCACACCAATTACAATTAGTTGTAGATATAATATTTTTTCATAAAAGTTTCTCTGCAGCCTCACAGTTATTTCAAGAGTTATTCCATAAAAAGATTTAGAATGGCTAGTATATAGTGTATTTTTTGTTGTCTTTTGTAAAGTTAATTTAGGTACATACAATTTACTGGAGCAGTTTTTAGAGGACAAAAGAAAGTAAAAATCATGCTGATTTTACCAGTCCACTGGCTTGCCACCTTAATCCACTCCTGTGCCTCCCTAAGCAGCTTACATTGAGGAAGAGGAAAATAAAACCTATGGTGTCTGCTGTATAAGTTATGTTACCTTGCTGACCCAATCCACTGCTGATTATTGATATTTAAATCCACCATCCTCAGGAAAATTCATACTAGGGAAAATTGTTTTATTCATTTTTCATTCAGAATTAAGCTGTGCAATTTCAAGGCTATCTTTATACTAGTAAATCTTCCTATGGAATTAATGAAACAATTAACAATGACAGTATGGAAACTAGATTCTTTGAGAATGTTGCAGTCCTGCTATTACGCTATGAATCTCTATTGTATTCACTCGAACTAGGTTGGGAAATTCAAGCATGATTTTTTTTTCCCCAGGAGTAGACTCCTTTACCCCCTGCCAAGTAGGGGCAAGGATAACATACAACCTTCACCAAGAAGGAAATGGAGTAAATAAGGAACATATAAAATGTGAATGCCTGCATTAGCTTCATTGCATCTGATGCCTAATAACCTGGTGCCTGGCAGCACCTTGCCTGTGTTTGCAGTTGGGCATCCATTATATTTTGAACCTGGCTCCTGGCAGCACCTGAACTGTGTTATTAATTTAGGTATTCATTTTATTTGAACCCCTTCTCTTGAAACAATTCTTGGGTGCTGATGGGTATCAGCACAGCTGAGGACCCACATTTCCTATATCTTACGGCCATGGAACCTGTGCGCCTGGTGTGCTAAGATGGTCCTCATGGGAGGAGATCCAATGTTATTTGGCTCTTTTATTTTATTTAAAAAAAAAAAACAGTTTTAAGTGAAGTATTGATGGAGCAGTGGAAACAAGCCCAAAGTTTAGTTCATAAGAGAGCAACAGGTATATTGCCGACACCTGTTTCGAGTATTCCCAAAAAAGACTGTATTTTATTAATTACAAAAACATTGCATCAAGAAGGTGTTTTGTGAGCAGAGAAACTGTGTTTTAAGTTTTGTCTAGGTTTGGTAGTCCTGGGACAGAGCCTGGAGTTTGAAGGTTCCAAAGTGCCTTGGGTGGGACGGAACCTTCGATCCTGTGTCTGGAATTTGTGAGACATCTGCAGCCTGTGTGAGTGCAAGTTTGAGAGTAGCTCAGAGCAGTTTATATTGTTGTGAAATTTAATTTATCTATCTAAAATTTTACATATTTTAATTTTACAAAAATACAAATGTATAAAAAAGGGAACTGTCAGGACAAAAAGATGCATGCAGCCACTTGTTTTTTATGGTACGGTGTCAATTGCTGTCATCCCTGTTCCTTTTGTCTTTACTTGGTGGTTCACTGACCTTTAACAAGCATATGCATATCAGCTGTCTGGAAAACCAATAAAACATCTGTTGTATGTGACTTAGGCCCCTTTCACACATGTAGACCATTTCTCAGTTTTTCCTCCATCCGTTGACCAACCTGCATCACTATGGATAAATGAATGTAAATGGATGCTCATCCATTTACATTTGTCTATATCTATTTCTGTCAACATCATTTTTTTGGAATGGATCAAAGCCCCATTTTTCTTCTGTTAAATAAATTGATCGAACGAAAAATTGATGTAAATGGACAAATGATACATTTTTGCATAAAAAAAGGGCCCTGGAACTCAAGCGGTTAAAGAATCTAGGTGGTGGATGTAAAAAACTAAAGTTTTGTGACTGAACTAATGAAACGAATGGTCCATATGTGGGGGAGGGGTATTATTGGGGTGGATTTATTAAAGGCTAATAGACTCTGCACTCTCTAAGTGCAGTTGCTCCGGAGCTTAATGAGGGAAAGTTCACCTAATTTACTTCATCCAATCACGTGCAACTGGAAATGCAGTTTGCTACTTTTCCTCGCATGTGATTTGGTATTCTTTTCAAAGTGAACATTCATCTCATTTACTGAGCTCTGGAGCAACTGCAAAGTGCACAGTCTATTTGCCTTTAATAAATCCATCCCATTGAGTGGTAAAGGAAACACAAGTCTGACATCTTCAAGCTTACATCCTCAAAAACAAGTTATCAGTGGCCGCCAGGTTCCCATTAACATCAATTTTCTCCATCTACTATTGTGGAATTTTAGTTTTCCAAAGTGCTTTGGGGATTTTCATTAATAATCTAAGCTTCAGCCCTTCAGCTACAAAGTACCTAAAAATGATCAGTTTATTAATATATTGGCAACATAGTCACAAAAAAAAGTTCTAAATACAGAATTCCCTTAAAATGATTAAACTACATGATTAGTCATGCACTGAAATAAAAGATAGGAGACAGAAAAAGAAGACAGAAATATTCTTTTTTTTTAATGTTAAAGTGAAAAATACAGCAAATCAACAGTGGAAAAATGAAAATGTGCAGAAGACCTTGAGATCATTCAGAATCTGCCTATAGTGTGTACAAGAATGTAACCTGTGTATGAGGAGATAAAATCTAAAACTTGTAAAGAAAGAATTTGTGTGTGTACGGTAATGCACGCTCTTTCCTGTGCTGAGATGTACCACAATAAGTTAGACCATTTAAAGAATGGATCATTTATCTGTACTATTATTGCTATTGCTACTACAATGCAATGTACATTTACTCCATGCATTGCAGTCACCACAGTGCATATGTTTGACCCAGCCTATAGGTCTGACAGGCCTGTGATCCAATGCAAAAACCTTTGGGGAGTTATCAAATCCATTGCTCTGGTAAAAACATAGGTCTTCTCTTCTGTCACTTCCTGACAATTTTTATTTTTACTTAGAAATAAATTGCCCAAAATAATTGATAATGGGAACAGTAGTAAATCAGCAATCAGTTTTAAATATACTTAAAGGTTTTCATACATCATGGTAAGGGCCCCTTGCTAAATCACCAAAGGTTGAGAGTGCAATGAGTTAGCTTACAGCCTTGGTTAATCAGGCCATTAGTTTCCAGCTACTTGAAAGCTACCTCTTAAATGTGTAATTTAAAAATGTGCCATCTAAGTACAGCACACATACTTTCATTAATTAGTGTGTGATGAAATCAGATAGCTAATCTAACCGTCCAACTGGCTCCAAAAGGGCATGCTTACTTGCTAGCATTGCTAGAATTGCCCTGAGGACAGCGAACTGCAATCTTCAAACTAGGAGAGTTTTCTACTGAGGTTGGTAAGTCAAGGTGGGCCCTGTATTGCTGATTACTTTCCTTCGTTCTCAAGTGGCTAAGAAGTGGACCCTAGCAATTACTGCAAGTAGGTGTGAAAATGACCATATTAACAGGCATACTAATGTTGTTGGACAACTTGTTTAATTAATTGGATAATTAAATTATGAATAAATCAAAGCATCCTAGACAACTAATAACAGGGGAAAACCACTAGAGTTCTGATGGGACATGCACATCCCAATGTGATATGGTGACTAGGCAATGAATCATAAAGCAACATGTTTAAGGGTCTTATTTTAGCACTTGATAATATGTGCACTTATGTACCCGCAGCACAAAACTGGCATGTGGTTTCATTTTTGCAATCCAATAAAATCTGATAGGAGCTATGTGTGCAGATTATATTCTAGGCTACAGAATAATAAATTTGCAATGCATTTTACTTTTTCTAATATTAATCTACATACAGGTACTTATTTAAAGCTGAAATTGTGCTCTCGCACTCATTTATCTACCTGTAATCCTATACCCCCCACATGACATAATAAAGTGATTGATTTTTGCTTGAAAAAGACTCAAAATACCCTCTTTCCTAAGTGAAAATG
The DNA here is from genome assembly GCA_018402905.1 of Glandirana rugosa. Classification (NCBI taxonomy): domain Eukaryota; kingdom Metazoa; phylum Chordata; class Amphibia; order Anura; family Ranidae; genus Glandirana; species Glandirana rugosa. Next base: position 950,636 of record BLSH010351732.1, on the reverse strand, counting down.
TTGATTCCTGTCTATTACTCCAGGGCTCTGTGCTGGCAGAGGTGAGTATAAGCCACATCCTCAGCACAAGTGTCCTCACACTGGTATTTTTTTTTCTATCAAATCAGCGGGCTGAACGAAAAATAACTGACAACTCCGGAGGAGCCACTGTACTAACCATGTGATATTAGTACAGCAATCTCCCCTGCTGTGCTATTGTGTTCTGACAGGGGGGCGGTCCCCCCACCGGAACAATCCGGTCAGTGCTCTTAGCCATTAGCTAAGAGCACTGATTGGGAGCCAATCGGCAGACCTTTTTTAGGTCATGCCCCATAATCAGAAGCCTGATTGTCAGCCGGTTTCTATTGAACTGACCGATGCTGCCCAACATTCGGCCTATGTGTACTAGGCTTTATATTGCAGAAAGAGGGGGTGTTAGACCAGGTCTGTTATTGAGTGCTCATTACTAAGTGCAATCGGTCTGACCCTAGTGTCTATTGGACTACAGTCATATTTAGACACCCTCCATAATGCTGTAACATACTATTTTGGGTGTTTTGGGTAATGTATGTTCTTTTAAAAAGTAACATTAAATGCATTTTTCCAATTTTATCTCTTCTTACTGTATTCTTCAGTTTTAAAACTAGCAGATTACATTCTTGTAAGTAGAGCAGCATTTCTGATTACAGAAAGATTACAGAAGTAGATGGCAGAATAAAAAAAAAGGTGAAATAAAGACAATGACAAACTCTGAGAAATAAAAGGTATATGAAAGCAGCAAAGATGCCCGAGAATCAAAAACATACACTACTAATATCTCAGGCTTGAAGTTTGCAGAACTGCCAAGCATCCTCTGCTACAAGGCTGTATACAAAATCTGTCTTCCTAGTTTATAGGCTCAATAAAATACATTTTTAAATGTCCCTTGTACAATTCACATGAAAAAAGTAGGTAAGCGTACATGATGGATCTTTATGGTAGAAAAACCCATATTTCATAAGACATCCATTTTGTGTGCTAAGTCTAAGTTAAAGCAACTCTGTTGTTAAAATAAAAAAAATGAAGACTGTCTGTAAAGGAGTAATATTTACAAGTCCCGCCACTGGTGGCATTGCTTTCTTACACAGCTAGAGAATCTCCATTGCCTTATATTTCTGGCTAATTAGGTTATCTGCGTCCCCTGCTGCATATTGTGGTTTTCCTGCTGGCCATTTCAGTACTACAGCTCTGCAGTGGTGAGCTAGGGGCCAGCAAGAAGAACCAAAGCACACAGTGGGGGACGCAGACATCTGACACACCAGGAAGTGTTGGATGCTGGCGTTTTTTTGGTCACTGTAGCGCTGCAAGTGAACGAAGACTGGAGTACTATTGAGACTAGTAAGTATTAATACTCTTTTGTTGGCTGTTTAAGTTTTAAAGAGATGCTTTAAAAAGGTAATCTGTCACCAGGATAAAGCAATCATAGATTTGAATGTTTTATAACCAAAAATAAATGCATTTTATATTTTATAATGTAATGTAATCCTTTGTTACAGTAAACAGTGCTGTAAAATGAACGGACTTAACCTGATCACAGTGTTCAGGTAGCCTGTGCACAAAACAAGGATTCTATTTTTGTAAATGGCTTTGACCAGTCTTCTAAAGGCATATATACAGGAAAAATCCTTCCCATTATTTCATGAAATTACAATACTAGCCCATTAATTATTATAGTGCTTATCGCTGGTGTAGGGTATAATAAAAAAAAAAAATTAGGCAAAAGGTTTAACTGCATTTCACAGATGTAACACTATAAAACCTCTCTAATAAAAAAAAAAAAAACTACCAGTCAATGACATCATTTATGTCAGATCCCAAATCATCCTTTGTCACTAGAACCCCACACAAGTGAGCTGTCTTAGTGACAGCAGATGTCTACTTATTATATACATGACTCATACACCTCATCCCATAAGTAGTTTCAGTTCATGATAGATAAATAAAACATTTACTCAGCACCCACTAGCATACACATCGCTTATAAATTGCCTTGATTATATTTCTGTTGTACAGCTACACTTTCATTTAGGGAACCTTTAATATTTATTATAAGCTACAAACCTTTGCAAATACCTGTTTTAATGAATTATAATCAATTCTAATACAATTCTATGTTGTAAACAGAAGCCAAAATGGTGTGGGTGTGAAAAGTCTACTATGTGTCTATGTGAGCTGTTTTCACTGAATATGAATTCAAAATGTAATGATTAATTGATTAATGTATTATATAAGAAGTGACCCAACACTTGTCCTTCCCTATTTATCACATACTTTGTATACAACACCTTTCAATTATTTAAAAATGAATAGGTCAAAACTCATTTTTTTCGTTACAGTCAAATTGCCTACACAAAACGCTTTTGTGCATTATCAACATTCTTTTCAGTTATGGACCATCTTACGCTGCTCTCTACTGCAGTCGCAAAGTTTGGAAGAAAAAAAAAAAAATTAAAACAAAAATACCGGGGAACTGGGTCAATTAAGGTATGTATGTACAGTAGCAATGTATGTAGTGAATAAGATTCTAATATATTATAAAGCATAAACATTACAGTCCTGATTACTTAATAGTATACAACTGTAGGCATCCGTTTGGGGCATCTAGTATTGGTAAGTACTGCAATAAAGTTCAAATGATAGGTAAACCTGTGTGCAATTTATTTTAAAAGAGTTGAGTGATTTGGACCCAGATTAAAGGATGCTACAATGTTATGGTATTAAGTAAACCCAGAACAAACAGTATGTCAGGTCGCCCACCACTGCAAACTATTCTATTCCTTTACAGTTGAAAACATATTTCCAAAATAAAACTATTCTTCACCAACTTCTGGTTTCCACACCTGGGCTGTCACACCAGCTTTCTTTGCAGAAAATTTAGGCCTCGGAGGAGCGATCAGTGATGCGATCGGTGATTCTTGTCTAGGCTGCATGGGATAGCTGATTCTGTGGGTTTCACTGGATGGGGTTAAAGCAATGGACTGGTAGGAAGGTTGTGTATTGTAGACTGGCTGAGAATTTTCAGGTGGTGGTACGAAATTACTACTGGTCACTTTGGGTGTCTTAGTCGATAGGGTACGTCGGATCTGTTCTTAGTGGCTAGCGTAGTGACTAGCGAGGAGGCTCCGGATTTAAAAGACGTTTCTTTCGACCACACTGTCGGGTCCACACCTTTGGTCTTCAACCACTTCTTATCAAAATAAAACCTTTATACAAAAGTTGACATTTCCTTATCTTATCAAACGTCACCACCCGCTGGACTGTATGACAAACAAGACCCAAATGAATTATGGTATTGTAACATCGTAGGAAATTAGACCCAGGTTTAGTGAGTTGAGAAAATTTTATTTAACGTGTGTC
>BLSH010351732.1:931086-945784 GCA_018402905.1 Glandirana rugosa | reverse complement strand
GGGTCTGAAAAAAAATCGTCATCTAGATCTGACTCACTTGCCCCATAAAATGTAACATTGAAAGTATTCTCTTTATTCTCTTCGTCCTCGTTATCGTCTTCGCTGTCCACCTGCCTTTCTAGTTCACCAGTACCGTAGCTTGTCAAAGTATATTTCCTGGCCCTTTGGCGACGCTTCTTAAACATCAACACCCCCTTGGAATTGGGGTTTGGGGCACCTGTCAGCAGCAAGGCAATACTTTTACATTTAGACTTGGCTTCTTTAACTTGCTTTTCGGAGAGGCTTTCACTGCGCCTAAGCCCTAAAAATAGATTTGGAGAGAAAAACATTGATTAAGACTTTTGCCATACAATTTTACATTATTTGAATAAATGTCTCAAATATCGAAGATACCCTTAGCTATAAGCTGATCGTAACCCAAATGACAGAATTAAATTAGGAAATGGTGGATATTATGGATACAGGGTGGAACTAGGAACATTTGGCTTGCGAGACAAATAGAATCAATTGTCCCTTTTTGTTACGGACAGTATTTTGTGGGCTAAAGAAAGTGTACAATGCAAAGTGCATCCTGTGCTGCAGTACTTGGTGAGCAAGGTAAAAGGTGGTTGTTATAAAAGGATATAGTTTATTGTGCCACCTTCTCACTTCTTTTAGCAGCAGCCTTCTATTTCGGCTCTTGAAGTCCATTCACATGACATCTCAGAGCTGCAACAGAAGAATTCTATCTGCTAGAAGCTGTGATCACAGATCTGGGGAACAAGTAACTATATAATGGTCAGAATGGAGGAGATTTACTAAAAGTGAAGTACTTAGAATCTGGTGCAGCTGTGCATGGTAGCCAATCAGCTTCTAACTTCAACTTATTCAATTAGGTTTTGACAAATAAAACCATAGAAACCAATGATTGCTTTCTATGCAGATCTGTACTACCATGTCCCCAGATCCTATATCCAATACCCTTTGAAATGTTTTTTTTTTTCTCCTGCTCACATTTTTTTCACCAGCATTGTCTGCCTACTCCCTTCCACTGCATGAACATTTATGCTCAGGAGATGCAAACATGCAAGTTTGTGAAACAATTGTTTGAAAAAAAATACTTTCTGAAGAAGCACATCTTATATCTATGGCCAGATTTATATCTGGATAACTGCATTACATATATATTTGCACTATTGTCTCAAGCACTTAATGTAAATTATTCCACATCAATGACAGTTATTGGTAAAGAGGTGTGCATTTTGCCTTTGAAGTTTTAGGGATGAAACACACTTTTGTGCTGTGGTGCATTGCAGTAACACACACGCTGCTGCAATGCACATTAGTGTACTTTACATGCGCAGATATTTATTATATTGATTGTTGTGATCACACAAGTGTCTGTAGATGAAATGGAGCTTATTTATGAAAGTATTAGTACTATGGACTGACTTCATAATCAGATTCATTTTTTCAAATTTGTCTATTATTTTTTAAGGAAGGTTGTAATCCGACATTGGGGGTTGTGGGGTATTATGGACCTTTCTTAAAGACCCTTTAAACTTTACAGGACAATTGACCCATCCAGTCATTTTGCAACTGGTTTAGGGGACAGTTTAATGTATGTGGGTCACCAGTAGACAAGCATGTAATAGTTTGTTAGTCCCTTAAAATAAGGTAATCTCATCCCTTTGGTACCAGGCAATGGGCCTGGTAGTCATTTTCTTTGGGTTACTGGAGTATTTATGGTTTGAAGGGAGTAGCTAGAGAGAGAAGCAGGTTGTGAGATGTTGTGAAGCATTCTCCCCAGAATGGCCCTCTCTGCAAATTGGGCATCATGACTTCGCCACAGCAAGTTGGAACCCATTATGGGCAAAAAACATAACAGTCTATACAGACTATATACAGTCAAAGCAGCAGAATGGACATTATTTTGAAATGGGAGCCTGTCACAACACCTGTTCCATGGTGAACACTCCAACCTAATATAAAGGAATATATTTTGTGTGGAAACTTTATTAAAGTCACTTTGTTGGGAAGCCCTTTGTAAGAAGGAACTAAAATGTTTGCTATTGAAAATCATTAAGTAATGTAGTTGGAATGCAACCTGAACTGACTGGACCATCTGTGTGATTATGGGCTGGGATAAAAAGAGAGTGAGATGTTCAATTAAAGAAAGATACTTATCACCCTGTAGGATTCTGTCTGTGCAGTGAGATCTAGAGAATTCTGTGTCTATCCCGTGACCTTTCGTTGTAGTATTGAATGTTCCACTCTTGGCCTGGTCTCTTGGTCAGTGTAAGGGACTGTACTTTAGAAGCCCCCATAAGCAGGAGGGCCACTAAAGCTCTGTCTGTACGTTTAGTAGGACAGAGAGAAACAACCTGTGTCCCGGGAGAAGTGAGCTCATTCTCAGGACTGGTACTTGTGTTGCTGTGGACTAGGCTATCTACATCTATCTGAGCAGATCTCTGCAGCCATAGCAATGGCGTAATTATCCCAGTCACTAGGAGAGCAGGCATTTCACCTGGTTTACATGTAGGTCAAGGCTTGGTGGAAGAAGCAGCCAGGCAGGTTGGTAAACCATGTCTGAATGTTATTGTTTACTTCCTGATAAGTTGAAGCTAGAGATGTCTGTAGTGTGTGTTCTTTGCCCATTCTAGGCAATCTGATTATACCAACCAACCACTTCAAATGTCCATACAGTACTGTTCATTAATTCTTTAACTGGATTCACCTATTACAACAATATTGCTGCATTATGGTTATGTTAAACATAATTTTCAGGCAATATAATCTTTTCAACCAGCTCTTGACTGTAAAAATGACCACATTGTTTAGAGCTACCAAACACCAAGAGGTTATAATAACTGCTACTGGTAAATTGCCTTGATTTTATTGTTTTTTTTCGAAGTCACACTTGTTGCAGGTGGTTGAAAATGTCTTGCTGTGCATTGCTGTGTGTGTGGCCAGCATTAGAATTACTAAAGCCTCTTACACACTACAACTCAGGTCGGAGCCGCTGTACTAACTATCCGATGCTAGTACAGCAATCTCCCCTGCTGTGCTATTGTGTTTTGACATAGGGACGGCCCCCCACCAGAACACTCTGGTCTGCACTCTCAGTCATTGGGAGTCAGTTGGCAGACCTTTTTCGGCCATGAGCCTTCAGCAGGAAACAGAAAAAACTGGACTGGGTGGCCGCACTCCTGTGCGATGACTTTATTCTTGGTCAAAATACAGCATACAGTGTACAGGTGAACCACAATGGACGGCTGACACGTTTCACACCAACAGGTGCTTAATCATACCTAGGCTATGATTAAGTACCTGTTGGTGTGAAACGCATCAGCCGTCCATTGTGGTTCACCTGTACACTGTATGCTGTATTTTGACTAAGATTAAAGTCATTGCACAGGAGTGCGGCCATCCAGTCTGTTTTTTTCGGTTTCAATGCACCTGTTTGCAGGCAGTGTCGCACCCACACTCTGGGGATAGAGGTTGAAGAAGCAGGGTCTTGAGTTACCTGGAGCGACGCTTATCTCTTCAGCCTGCAACAGGAGCCGGCCGAAGAACTGGCTACTGTCGGACCGGCTGCCGTACACACGGGTCGAATGTCGGCCGGTTTCTATTAAACCGGTCAATGCTGGCCAACATTCAGCCCATGTGTACTAGGCTTAAGATTAATCTAATGTGAGGGCCCACCTCTTAGACTGTTGTCATGAAAAAAAAGGGTGTCCCCATTGGAGCATTTCCCCCTCTATTCCTGTTCTGATGATAAATCAAATTTTTGGATTTACCCTCACTTTCCGAGTGACATTGGTGATAATGACAATTTGAGGGAGAGAATCTCCCTTATAGGGACACAGACACACACAAAAAAAAAATCAGCTGACAGTGGTTTTATCCCTTCACCACTCTATCCAAAATAAAAAAAAATAATTTGTCTCTAGGGCTCTTACACATAGGCATTCCGATCAGGTCCGCCTATCAGTTTGTCAGGCGGACTTAATTGGAAGCGCCATGCAGCGCCACATTCAATGGCCTTCAAGTCTGTCTGGGTCTTTTTTGTTTGCTGACCTAAGTGTGATGGATCAGAGGTAGCGTGATGTAAACAGACAACAGAGTCCATTTACACTTGGCTGTCCGCTGGGCACCAACTAAACGGGCACAAATGTAAAAAAAACTGACATCAGTCCTGTTCAGCTCAGATTCAGCAGAGGATCTGTTTATAGATCACCTGCTGATCAGAGTGGGCTCGGCTCCATGTAAAAGGGGCCTTAGTCATTCTTTAACATGTATCTATATTTAAAACTTTTTATTTCAGTTTTGGATAGAGTGGGGAAGGCCAGCATCCCCTTTATGGTTTTTATTGCAGTCTGTACTGGTTAGACAGAAAGTGATGGGCAATATAAACATTTTGAGTTGTCACTGGAAAAGAGAGTACGGGAACTCTTACAATTGGGAAAATAAGGCCGGCCATACACGGATCAAAATTCAGCAGGAACTGGCTGAATTTTGATTCATGTTTGGCCCCTGTGGTCAAACAGAAGCCTATCTATTGATCAACTTCTGTTCAAGCGCTCAGTTGGATTTTAGCTGCTCAATTAGCACTGCAGGCTATAGACTGCAGTACTGATCTGTGTATTGTACATGTGTGGATGGGGGAATCGGGCCATTTTTTTTTGTTCAACCAGCTGGTTGAAGGAAAAAAAATGACTAATGTTTGGGCTGCCTAATAGGGGGCTGGAACTGGTGCATCCAAGCTACTACCTCCTGTGCAATATCTGGTGAGCCTCAAGAACATGCAAAAAAGGGAGAAAGGCTGGTGCCATGGAATAAGGCTAAAACATTTATTTATTTTATTATGGCATGTGAACAGCAGTCAAAAAATGTAATGCATTTCGGCCATCAGGCCTTAATAATTTTATTATGGCATGTGAACAGCAGTAAAAAACAGCAGTAAAAAAAAGCCATGATTAAGGCCTGATGGCCAAAACACGTTAGCTTTTTTGACTGCTGTTCACATGCCATAATAAAATTATGTTTTAGACGACTTCCATGGCACCAGCCTTTCTCCCTTTTTTGCCTAAAAGGGGAATTTCACTTATTTTATAGAGATTTCCTTACACTTTGTGTTGCATCTCCAGAACAGGAGGTGAAGAGAAATCTCCACAACAAGACATATACAGCAAAAAAGAAACCAACTGGGAATTTAAAGCAGTTGTAAAGACATACTTTTTTTTTTTTTTTTTTAAATAATAATCATGTTATTCTTACCTGCTCTTGAAAATGATCCCTTGCAGTTAGGCTGTGCTTGCGCTACAAGGTTTGATTGCTCATTTAGTCAAGGGGAGAGTAAAAGCATTTTGGGCTTTAAACTGTTATATTTTTTCAATGTTTTTTTCATTTGATTGGGTATTTGGATAGGTTTTGCGTGATACAAATGACATATGTTTGGTAAATCACACCCTGAGATTCCATCATTTATGCCTTTCATTTTCCCTCCATGTAAGCATGGTCGCAAGGGCAGCAAATGTTTCCTGCTGTTAAATCTTCATTAAAGTGGTTCTAAAAAGCTAGACATTTTTTCCCTGCATTAACGTAAAGCATGTCCCAGTAGCAGTATGACCCCCTTACCCCCAATATACGTACCTGAGTTCTATCTCCATCCAGAGCTGAGCCTGTCTTCAGCTTGCTTTCCTCTCTTCCTCTCCTCACAGGCACAGAGGAAGCAGTGGGAGGCAATGGCTCCTGCTGCTGTCGGTCAAATCCTGTGAGGAGGGAGCAGGGGGTGGGGCCGAGCCTGGACATGGGTTTCCCAAACCACGTTCTTGTGTGAACTGGCCCTTATGTGTACTGTATGTCTATGGATGCAAATAGAGTGGCTTGGGAGTGAGCCTGCATTTCTGCTCCCATAGCCAATGACTTGCTATGGTGGTAGACACAGAAAAGGAGAGTGCCAAGAGTGCTAGGGGACCCACAGGGGAGGTTCGGGGCCAATCTGTGAAATTCCAATGCAAAGAGCAGGTAAATATAACATGTTTATATCCTTGGAAAGCATAGCGGCTAAGTGGTTAGCAATTCCTTCAGGTAGGACTAGGGTTGTTGGTTTGAATCCCAACTAGGACACTACCTACCTGGGGTTCTCCCTGTGTGGATTTCATTCTTCACTCCAAAGATATGCTGGCAGATTAAGTGACTCCTGTTTAAATTGTCCCTACTATGCAAATGTATTAAGTTGTGTTAGGGATGTTAGATTGTAAAATCCTTGAGGGCAGGGACTGATGTGAATGTACAAAAAACTGTAAATGTATAAAGCGTTGTGTAAATTGAACCAAGGTTCCACTGTACCTTTAATAAATACATTTTAGGAAAAAAAAGTTCCAGCCTTTACAACCGCTTTAATGATTCACAAGTTACTAATGTCTTAAGTATCCATTTCTCCTAAGTTTAGTTACTTTGATACCATAATCAGTTTGGCTTATCTCTAGAAACACATGTGCTCGTACAGCAGCCATATTACGTTTTAGTAACATTTTCACCTAACAAACACACTAGATATTTTTAGTTAAAGTGCCTAAGCACGGTGTCACCAGACCAGAAGATGAGTTGCATTCTTGTCTTTGCTTTGGGCTGGTCCCTTACTTACCCTACCTCAGCAACGCATTCCATAACTGACTATCCTAATGACAGAGTTTATGTGACAGCTTCCAACAGCTGATTAGATAAACAGTCATAGACTGGGAACTTCATGTGGACACCGAACATGCTCTTTCCTCTTGCCATCCCAAGAAACAACTTAAAGAACTTTTGCAGCAAGCAAGGTTGCACAGAAGCTATTTCATTGTATCTTATGCATATATGTATATTAAATGTATGGGAAAATATAACTACTCATAAGAAAATGAGTGTACACTCTAACAATTCATTTTTTTTTAAAGTGGTTGTAAACCCACTTTGTAATTTTCAGGAAATTCCTAGTGTTCGATAATGCTATGTGCCCAGTGTGTGTGCTTTATTTAAAAAATGCAGTTCTATACCTTATTTCAGAACGCCGCTCAGCGCTCACGTAACCACCCACCATTTCCTCTCCCAATCTGACGGCTACAGCGGAAGGGGCTGAGGTCCCCCGCTCACGTCAATCAGGAGGAGGGGAGGAGAGGAGAGCGGCGGGCAGCCATGTGAGTGCCAAGTGGCGATCTGAAATAAAGTATGGAACGGCATTTTTTTAGAGAAGCATACATGCTGGGCATATAGCATTATCGAACACTAGGGATTGTCTGAAAATTACTAAGTTATTTTAGCAGCGGGAGGGGCAGGCATTGGCATGAGCTGACAGGCAGGAAGGGAGGGGGGAGAGAGGACAGAGAGACAGGCACGTAAATTGACCACGGTGTCAGGGCTTAGCAGCCATGATAAACTGTGATCAGTTTACAGAGGGTAGGGAAGCATCATTCAGGATCAACCAGGTAATTTAGATTATACAAAGGGCCAAATTGCGCAGCACAAGCACTGTGCTGTTATTCATGCATTAAAGGAACAGGAAGTATTTTTTTTTCTTTTAGGGTAACAAACGCATTAATTGCTTCCTTTTGGTCTGTTAAATGGACCACTGAATCAGGGATTTGGGGGTGCAGTAACAAAAAGTCAAGGGGCCTGCTTTCTGAACTATAAAAAGATACATAATGAACTACTGATGTAATTTGATGAAGAGGATGAACTTGGTAAAGTTAGCTAAATGAAGTACATGGGCTTTCCCAGAGTCTCAGGGAAGCTTTGGGGTTGATTTACTAAAGTAAATCAACCCCTTTGTGTGCAATGCAGGAATACTGCAGCAGGATGGGAAGGAGTAGGAGTGCCTAGTCTTGCACACCGTCCAGAGCAGCCTGGGGGCGGGGGGCACCACTGAATTATGTGGGTTGGGGTGTAGCACCCCCTACATCCGGCCTTGCTTTAAAGGAGCTCTTTGACTTTTCTTGTGGATCACAGGAGTGCAGATAGTTCTGCACGCCTGTGACCAATTTTCAGCAGACAGCGGGCTGAAACCTGCAGACGGCTGATGTCACAGAGCCAGTCCAGGCTCGGGAAAGATCGCGGCCATATGGTCAGGATCTGTCCACATGCCTGGACTGGCACCCAGCCCAGCCTCTCAGCGAGCCACTGAGATCCTAAACCGGCCGCTCCCACCCCTCCCCCTCCACATCCCAGCGCCACAATGAGCACACGGGGGGGGGGCAAAGCAGTGATCGGTGACTGACAGTCATGGCTCTCTGCTCAGGGAGCTCTGAGAACCGAGTGATCAGCGGTGTTTCACTGCAGTGCAGTGCGATTTGAGCCAACTCATGCTGAATTGCACTGGACCACACCAAAAATAGGGCATGTACTACTTTAAAAATGCACTGCAAGTTATGTACCAGGTGATCCAGTGCAGGCAAATGCACTGAGTTTGTGAGCTGATTTTGGGGTGTTGTTAACTTAACATTAACATCCCCTGCAGATCGCAACTGCAGTGCGTTTTGAAACATGCACGGAACACGGGTTTTCCAAACCATGTTCTTGTGTGAACTGGCCTTTATGGAGGAAAGAGGGAGGTGTTATATAGTCCCCCCATTAACCCCCTTCCTGTCCAAGGGTGACATCGCTGCTCAGTGCAAAAAGAGTTATTTGCAGAATTGCCAGGCTAAAAAAAAGGAAAAAAAGGGCGAAAAAGAAAACAAATAAAGCCACCACTTCTAAAAAGCAGTAAGCTGCAATGCTATCAATGTTTGTTCTTAGTTTAAATACACATTAACTGTGTTGAAAAATAAGCCCTTTAGCTTGATGTAGCACAAAGCCACCATAAGGGAAGGCACCACTTTCTGCTCTGACCAAAATCTGGCTATCGACGGGACAATTTTGGTCTTATGCAATTAAAATTGGAGCATCCATTGTTCCTGTCTATGGAAATTTTGGCTTCCCATAAAATTTTTTATTTTATGAATGGGGTCTGGCAATAAATCCTCAAACAATGCTTTGATGTTGAATTTGAAGGTAAGAAGTGTAAAAGCATATTTTTGAAAAATGTAATTAAAATAGTAATTAGAGTGGGGCCCTCATAACTATTGAGAATAAAAAAATTAAATGAAAGATTAATTGAAACATACAAGAGGATGTCTGTTATTTTGAGGTACCCTTGGCAGTGTATACCTACAATTATTCATGGAGAAGTGCCAGATTCATTCCATTCTAATCCCTTCACTACTAAGAAGCTCCCTCATTACTACTCACAAACACCCCTCTACTTCTACTTTTAGAGAGTTTTTACTTAAGAACAAGAACATAATGGGGTTGATTTACTAAAACTGGAGAGTGCAAAATCTGGTTCAGCTCTACATCGTAACCAATCAGCTTCCAGGTTTTTTTTTCCTCTAAGCCTAATTGAGCAAGCTGAAGTTAGAAGCTGATTGGCTACCATGTACAGCTCCACCAGAATTTGCACTCTCCGGTTTTAGTAAATCAACCCCAATGAAAACATCAAATAAAAATGAATGGCATGTTCTGTTCACACCATAATGTTATGTTCTGTTCACATCATTGTGCACTGCACTGGTGCAAACACCACAAATATTTTTTTCCATGTTGAAATAGCAATGCACATATGCATTGGGGTTGATTTACTAAAGGCAAATAGTCTGTGCACGTTGCAGGTGAAGTTGCACTCATTTTTCCTAGAGCTTATTGAATGTAGTGAAGCTCTGCTGATTTCCATCATCCAATCATGTGCAAGTAAAAAATGCTTTTTTAAAAAAAATTTCTTGCACCTGATATTCGTTACGAAGTGAAGCTTCGCCACATTTACTAAGCTCTTGGGAAAATTAGTGCAACTGCGCTTGCAAAGTGCACAGTCCATTTGCCTTTAGTAAATAACCCCAATGTGTTTCAGAGCACTGAGGGAAAGCACTTGGTGTTAATGAGCTCTTAAAGCGGACTTATTATTAAAAGCACACTTCACACAAATCAATATTATACACATTAACATTATCCAAAAGCATATTTAAATCATAAAGTACCCCTTTCTTGCCATTAACAAAGAGCACTGCTCTGATCGTCACCATATCACTTACAGCCATGCATTGTGAGTGTTTGACATCATATGAGTCTGCAGAGAGCCTACTGTGTTCAATGAGACTGTCAATGAAATCATAGAGATAAGTGGATCAGCACCAAAGCCTGCTTATATGACAGACGTATGCTTCCTTGTGTAGATGTATTATTATTATTATTATAATACAGGATTTATATAGCGCCAACAGTTTACGCAGCGCTTTTATAAGCTGCACATAAAACAAGATATTGAACACATTATTACATTTTAATAATATTATTCACTTTTAATTGATCTTCACTTTTTTTTTTTTTAATAATAAATAATACTATGTTCTCTTTAATAAACAACCTTGCTATCAATATGTCTACCAAAGGTTAACTAGAAATGTAAAGGTTTATATAAAATAAAATAAATCTTAATGATAACAAAGTTTTAAAAAAATCAAACAAACTTAGCAACTTTTAGTTTAGAAACATCTATATAATCATGTATAATGGCGACTCTAAAATGCTGGATTATTTATTACAAGCTCCTGATAGTATAACTGACAAGTGATAGCTTTCAAACAGTTGTTAGAGGGCTCACTGTCAAATGTATAACACGGTGACTCCTCCTCCCTTGCGAGCTTTTATTAATACCCAACCCTTATGCATGGAGCTAAGTTTAAATACTGATGGTGATGCAATTCCTGAGTTCCATAGGCTGTAAACCAAAGCACATGGGGGTGAAGGGACCAGCGTTGAATTCTGCTACCAAACTAAACACACACAGGATGACATATCCCTGTAAGACAAGTTACCCAAATGCACAGTTAAATTTGAGATTTGGAATTTTACCATCCTATGACATGCCAATGCTATGGTTATCCAGGAAAGTTTCATGAATTCTGTGCAGTCAGCATGCAGTTCTGGACTACGTCAAGCTACTTCTCAGAATAGATTCTATGTCTGACCTCTAATGGGAGCAAGGCAGAAGAAATAGTAAGTTCACTTCACAGTCTAGCAGACTCACAAAATGGAAAGGATCATGTAACTAGCCGGTGCCACACATGCTGGTGTCTGTCAAACTGTCAAACTGCAAGGATCATCAGGCTTTTCAACTAGTCTGACTTCTAGCTAATAGTCCATTTCAGTAAAGTCTCACTCCCCTGCAGAATGAATTACTAATCAGCTTCCTCAGTATTCCAGATCCCTTTGAAAAAAAAAATAGATCTCCCTAAAGACATGCATTGACATGTAACTTTAAAAAAAAAACAAACGAAATAAAAATAGGAAGGGTTATTAAATTATTAAAATATAAGCCAAGTACACAAATGACAATTACATGTAAGAACAATGCACACAATGCCTTGTGGCATACTTACTGGCGTGCCTGGCCCGGTGTTTATTGGGTTTGATGAGCTCCCCTTCTGCTTGCTGAGCCTCCTCTCCTTCCTCTGAGTCTTCTGCTTTGATTCCAAAGGAGACAGTGAAAGGAGGTGCCTCTGTCTGCCCTCCTTCTTCTCCAGATATTACACACCCCCTGTCAGACTGAAACCTGGGCTCCTTTTCTCTGCCAGAACAGTCTAAGATCAATTCCACCCTTGGGAAACATGCTTCACTTGTCAGTCCTGCAGAAATCTTTGCCTGCTGTTTGCCCACTATGTGGAAGGTTGCAGATGTCTGCTGCCTAGGTGGCTTTTTGTCATCAAGGTGCTCAGAGGCAACTTCATCTTGTAGCACATTGTGTTCTGCTTCAGGAGATGTACACTGGTCAACACCCACAAGAGTTACAGTAGGAGAATCTTCACTGCCCAAATGTATGTCCTGTGGGAGTGACAGTTGCAGTTCAACCATAGCACCTTCTTCTATTCTCCTGGTCAGTGTGATGTCACCTATTGTGCCATCTTTGGAAGTTTCAATAACTCTTGGGGTAATCTTGTGTTCCAGCATGACTTCATTATTTTTCTTTACCCCTATCAGTGCTGCATCACAACCTGCTTGTGAATAAAGTGACGGATATTGCATTTCAGAGAGGTTCTGTTCTGTGGGCACAATTTCTGGGCCCAGACGGATCTGTAGCATGGTACTTTCAGTGCACAATTCTCTGTTAATATTTTCCTGTTCTCCATTCTTATTTTCTGCTGATTGTGACTTGCTTGGTGCCCTGCAACAATAAATGATAAATATAAAATACGTACATATTTTTGTAATCTACAGGATTTTACGTTCTGTGCCTAAAGTTTTATAGCTTTACAGAGTGGTGATGCAAAGTAACTAATAAGAAAGTACATCCATAGCTGATATGTTACTTCTAGATAGATTCTAAAGTATTGGAGGGAATGCAGCATTGGAAGACCTCCTCACTAGGCTTCCAAACAGGGCTGGATCTAGCCTATTTGATCTAGGGGTGCAGTAAAAAAGGTTAGAGGGCACAATGTCAACACTGTGGGGTTGATTTACTAAAGCTTGAAAGTGTAAAATTTGGTGCAGCTCCCCACAGAAACCAATCAGCTTCAAGGTTTTATTGTCAAAGCATGATTGAACAAGCTGATGTTAGAAGCTGATTGGCTAGCATGCACAGCTGCACCGGTTTTTGCACTCTCCAGCTTTAGTAAATCAAGCCCTGTGTGTGAGCCACTGACATTCTGTCACACAGTGTCATGACCTGGGAAGCACTAATATGTACTAGGCTGTCATTTGATTACAGTGATTAAACAGAATCTGTGCCTCTTCATATCAGGTGTCCCTGCCAGAGTCCCCATTTACAACAGGACTCCTCATCAGAGTCCTCTTGACATCACGAGTACTCATCAGAGTTCCCCTTTACATCATCAGTATCCCCATCAGAGTTGCTTGTTACATCAGGATGCCCATCAGAGTGCTCCCTTACATCAGGTGTTCCCATCAGAGTGCCCTCTTACACCAGGTGTCCTCATCAAACCCCCCTTACATCAACTGTTCTCTGTAGAATGCCCCCTTACATCTCGTGCCCCCACCAGAGTGCCCTCTTACATGGATTGTCCCAACCAGAGTGCCTCCTTATATCTGGTATCCCCATCACAGTGCCCCTTTAAAGGATTTCCCAAATCAGAGTGCCTCCTTACATTAGCTGTCTACATCAATGTACTCCCTTAGGTCAAATGCCCACAATCAGACTGACTCATGGATCAGTGGATGCACTCTCAGAGACCTGGGTGGTGCTGCTAAAATCTGGCCAATCCAGCGCCCCCCTAGATCTGGCCCTGCTTCTAAATACGTGGGGCGGGGGTGGGGGCAGACTATCTGTCATGGAGATCTTACCTCCTGGTGCCCAAGAGATGGGGATATAAGGCCACCAGGTGATTTAAGTGACCAATGTTCACCAAAAACTGTAAAGGTCAGTTTTGTAACTTCTTACCCTTTACAGTAAATTGATTATCACGAATAAGTTCATGAACTATGCAAAGTTTAAAAACCCCCTATTTTGTGACATAGGTCTTAGTTTTATTCATTTCGATGTACAACATAGCAAATTTTGCTGAATTTTCATAATTTATCATAAAAAATATCTTTATCACACAATCTCAGGTTTGTACATACAACAACAGTATTGCTTATTTAAAGCTGCATTCTGGGGGAAAATACTTATGCTGTGGTTCCTCCTCCCCACTGTGAGGGTTAAAGTGTTACTAAACCCACAACAGTAAAATTTGTCTGTATATGCAGAATAGCATGCTTGTTATACTCACTGTGGAACTTAAGGGGTTAATCCTCTGCATTGTGTAAAAAGGCTCTTTGATACCGTATGGACAAATCCTCCTCCTCCTGCAGGGTTTCTCTTGGCAAGGCCAGATAATACACAGTCAGGGTAGTAAAGCTGCACATGCTCAGTTTGGTCTTTATTGCTGGAGAGAACATTTCCTTGTTCTCAGAGCTGGCCAGGTCACACATGTGGGCATGTATACAGACTATAGTGGAAATCTACTCCTACCTGAAAACTGAGCACTCAGGCAGACCCTGCAGTTTATCACATGACTGTGGCATACAGATCAGCCAAAAAGGTATATAGTGGCAGTGTTCTGTCACATGATTTGCATGTAACATAAATATGCAGCTATAGTAATGTTTTTATAGTTGGTTATTATAATGCCATCTTGTGGTTCTTTTGGATATTACACCTTTAATGGAGTACTCTCTCTCCTGTGTCCTTCTCCTTTATCTTATCGTCTCACGTGGGCCTTGTCCTTCAATGTCTCATCTCACTTGATCCTTCCCCTTTATCGAGTGTCTCCTACCCTCCATGTGTGAATCTTTTATGTTATCTTTCCACATTATAGGTTTTCTTGGTGTTCTACCGTAATATTATTGGTTGATATTTTTGTAATGATATCGACGTATAAATACAATGTACGTTTAGTACACTGTCTTGTGACGGTGATATATGGAAAAACCGACTAGACATACGGTGTCAGTACACTATTTGACGTCCCAGACGGACTCACGAGTCAAAAGTCCATCCTCATCTAAAGGTGATATCAGACATATGTACGGGTGTACACACTGGACCGGTCGAGACTCTTGTTCCTTTACAAGAGAGGTCGTTATTTCTGGTTTGACTCGTACACGTCGAAATGATGGGACTGACACATAATAGACCGGAACGGTTCTC
>BLSH010351732.1:877518-913159 GCA_018402905.1 Glandirana rugosa | reverse complement strand
GAGGCTAAAAGGAAAAAGGGTAAGAGGTGGAGAAGGAGGAAGGATGTCAGTGCTCCTGAACCTGGGGGGTGGAGGTGTCAAACGTTTTTGAGGTGTTTTCTGAGGTGGAGGGTGAAAGTTTGTCTGGTGATGAGTCGGTCATTTCTATGGAGGAGGAATCATAAGGGACATTAAAAGCTTGTAGGGTTTTCAAGTGGGGAGGGGGGTAAGCAGGCTAAGAAACGTGCACCCCAATAAAAAAGGCTGCATGCATGGGTTAGATATCTAATTGTTTATTAGCCTGAGGAGTGCTTGGGTGGTGGTGGTGGGGGGGGGGGCTTTGTTGTACTTTATAATAATATATATATAGTTTTGAATATTTAGTTCTGTCTGTTTTTTTGTCAAAAAAAAAACCCAGTTTGATTTTTTTAGGCTGAGGAAAGCTACTTTTGGTATATGTATAATTTATTTACTCTGTATATATGTAAATATGTTTTTATTATGTTATATGTTTGTAAAATATTTAATAAACAAAAATGTACAATCTAAGGTCCCTAACTCACATTCATTCATACACATACGAGGGCCAATTCAGTCAAAAGTGTCCAATCTGTCCGCAGCAATGTCGCAGTCCTGATAAAAATCGCAGAGCGCCGCCATTACTAGTAAAAAAAAAATAATAAAAATGCCACAAATCTATTCCCATAGTTTGTAGATGCGATAACTTTTGTGCAACCCAATCAATATGCGTCTGTTGCGATTTTTTTTACCAAAAATATGTAGAAGAATATATATCGGCCTAAACTGATGAATAAATTAGTATTTTTATTTTATTTTTTTGGATATTTATTATAGCAAAAAGTAAAAAAAATGTGTTTTTTCAAAATTGTCCCTCCTTGTTTGTTTATAGTGCAAAAAATAAAAACCACAGAGGTGATCAAATACCCCCAAAAGAAAGCTCTATTTGTGGGGAAAAAAAGGATGTTAATTTTGTATGGGTACAGCGCCGCACGACCGCACAATTGTCAGTTAAAGCGATGCATGTGCCATATCACAAAAAGTGCTCTGGTCAGGAAGGGGGTAAATCCTTCCAGGGCTGAAGTGGTTAAAGAATCCACCAACTCTGCTAAGAGTCCTTATTGCACACATAGGTTGTGGGGCACTTGGAGAATTGATGGTGTACAACGGGATCTTCTTCCCTGATTCACTTTCTTTTTGGGACATTGTATATCATTGCTATTTCCTTTGGGACTATTGATCATCCTTTTGGAACTATTTTTTATTCAATATGCATTTATATTGGACATAATTTTTGTTTATTATTGGGAGGTATAGGTTTGTTTATTGCAGTTTAGATTCATTTAGTGCGCCATTCCTTTTTTATTTCACTTGTACACAATTTATACCAATGGTTTTGCCAGCTGCTTATATGCTTTTCAGCGCAGTTTCATTTTTGGAAATATATACCACGCAATACCCTAGATTCTCTACTATAAGATTTCTAAATTGTAGTTTTATATATGTAAACTTTTGTGTTTTAGTTTAGGACCCTTTCTTTTTCCAAAGCCACCAATATTCCTCACTAAGAATTTTGTTAAATATAAGTATACCCTGTATAAATGCTCATGACAGTCTGAGTCAGTAGGATGATAAGATTAGAATAGCAGTAGTGTAAAGCAAGATAAGCAGTTTAAAGTGACCCTGTCAGAGGTTACAACATGCCAAAAAAATTGAACCTTGGAAGCAGCATTTTAATTAACAATCTGTAGGGCTTTTTGCTGAAACTTTAAGCTCAGTACACATGTATCAAAATTTGGACAGCAGAAACTGGACACATTTTGATCTATGTGTACCCCTCTCTGTCTGTGAAACAGTCCTGCTGGAAAACCAGCATTCAGTCAGCCACTGCAGCCAATGGATGACAACCCATTGGTTGAATAAAAACTGTAGACCCAGAGTGCGCATGCGCGAGGTTCCCCGGACAGACATGTCTGAGTGAAGCTCCGTGCCGCCGAGGACACAACCGCCGGACACCTCCAACTACAGGCTATCGCTATCCAGCTAGTGACCATCTCTAGACGGCGCCGACATCTCTGACACCCGAGGATGGTCTTATCAAGCTCTAAGACGAAGATGAAGACCAAAAACATTCGGGACGCGCTCACCAGGCCGAACATCAAGATGGCGCCGGCGGCCTCCTCCTCCCAGCCACACCGCTCGCCTAAGCAGACGCAACGCTCACAGCCACCGCAGCTGGACACCATCGGTGAGTCTGACTCTGATGGGGACATAGCTAGCAACCAGCAGGCTGCTCATTCAGACATATTCTCTAAATTTGAGACCATGCTCCAGAAAGCCCTGAAGCGCACCTCCGACCTCATTACTGACAGGCTGACCAAGGAGATCAGGGAGCTGGGGAACAGGACGGCTGAGCTGGAGGACCGTGTAGATGACATAGAATGTCAGGCCCAGAACACAACAGCAGCACTAGAGAATCTCAGGGAGGAAAACCAGGAGCTGTTAGATCGTCTAGAGGACTATGAGAACCGGGCCAGAAGGTCAAATCTCAGAATAAGGGGCATCCCTGAAACGATCGTGGATGTCCACGCCACCATGCTGGCCCTCTTTCAAGAGCTAGACCCAGGGATCCCAGTGGAAAGATTAGAAATGGACAGAGCCCATCGAGCCCTGGCCCCTCGCAAAGAGAATGCTCCCCCACGGGACATCATAGTCAAATTTCATTTTTTTAGAACCAAGGAACAGTTACTGGCAGCAGCCCGGAAGAAGTCCCCCCTATCCTTCCAGGGGCATACCTACCAACTCTACTCTGATTTATCTCCATCTACAGTTGCTAAAAGGAAAGCTCTTAAGCCATTGCTTGCAGCTCTCCAACTGCACCAGATCCCATATCACTGGGGGTTTCCTTTTTCAGTGCGTTTCACACATCTAGAAACAAAGTACTCCTGCCGAAACGCCTCTGAGCTGCGAGACGCCCTGCAAGACCTAAATCTACTGACAGATAATCCCACAAAAGATAAACAGAGACGCCGCACTGCTTCTGGTTCTCCTCAGAAAGATCCACCTGCTCGCAACTCTGCCCTCCAATCCCAGAATCAACATAAAAGAGGCCGATTTGACAATCCCCCAGTCACGATCACCGACCAGGAAGACTCTATGGACTGAACTGTCCACATGTGTTACCCAGGATACTCACCTTGGAAATTCCATTTTGATTGGAACACAAGTTCCCTTGGTTAGGAGGGATTCCCCCTTCACTTGAATGGCCACTAGTGGTCACTGTTGAAGGGAGGGGGACACCTCCCCATAACTGTTTTACACAGCCCCCCACAACAGTTACAGTTGTTTTACTTGTTCCTCTGGTTGTCTACGTTCCTGATTATCCTTTTTATGTTTTATTTCATGCGGTCTGATGTTTTGAACTCTTTTTCTCTAGTCTCTACAGAAAACAGACCGCATTGAGACTAATCTCCTACGTTAGACCGCGGTATAGCCAGACAGATATCTTAACATGGCTAGAATCCTACCATCCGGCCTACTAAGATAGCCTCAAACACTATCACATTGTACTCTACGCACTGTTCGCTGACAAAGTGTCCACTTGGCGGGATACCTTGTGTCCTTGGATAGGTTTTTTTGTTGCACCTCATTAACGTGTCCTTATCAACCTCGAACTGATTCTGTCCAGAGACAGACACTCGGGGTTGGCAATGACGCCAATCACACTTTGTGGACGCCCCTTGTCACTAGACTTGGACCGCGACCACAAACAAAGTTTAGTTTTTGCAATATGGTTGATCTTTGCATTTCATGCTACTAACATCTCTCTTCTCCCTCCCTTCTGTTTCTGCTCTACCCCCACCTCCTATGACCCTATCCCCCCCTCGGAGACGGTGGTGCTGACGACGTCAATGGCGGTGAGTACTAAATTCTTATCACTTCATCATCACACATGGCCCCCATAACTGTTTGTACCTTAAATGTACAAGGGTTTAATTCCCCACACAAGCGAACTAAGGCCCTGAAGTCCCTGGCAGCCTCTAACATACACATTGCATGCCTACAAGAAACCCATTTCTCAGATAAATCCGCACCCAAATTTTTAAGTTCCTCATATCCTCAATTCTATGCGGCCTCAGCCACAGTCAAGAAACGAGGGGTCCTAATAGCGTTTCACCACTCCACCCCCTTCACCCTTTCTACCCAGGTTAAGGACCCGGCGGGTCGTTTCCTGATCATTAAAGGCCAGATTGCTGACTCTGACGTGACAATCGTTTCCTATTATGCACCCAACAAACACCCGAATGCGTTTCTATCGCATCTCTTACAACAGATACAAACACATAAACAAGGTACAGTCATCATATGTGGGGACTCTAACCAGGTTATATACCCATTTCAGGATAAATCTCCCCCTTCCCCTACCCGACATACGGTAAAACCAGATTTTCAACAGCTTCTTCTTAAGCACTCACTGATTGACACATGGAGAGAAACAAACCCAACGGCTAAACGCTTCACGTTCTACTCCAACCCTCATAAGAGTTTCTCTAGAATTGATCACATCTTCCTAGCAACCACGATGGCCCCCGAAATAATCTCCTCAAATATTGTTCCTTTCACGTGGTCCGACCACGCGGCTGTCTTAACAACGCTTTCGTCCCCTATTCCTAAATCTCGCGACACTTCTTGGTGTTTACAAGAGAAAACGTTGACCAACCCCTCCTATAGACAGGATATTGAAAATGCGCTAAAAGAATATCTCTTACTTAACACGACTGACGATGTCTCCCCTCTCACATTGTGGGAAGCTCACAAACCTGTCATTAGGGGAAAGCTGATCCAACAAATGTCCATCCTAAAAAGAGAACGTAAACTTCTCTTTAAGGAGCTGGAAGACAAGTTCCGTGACTGCCATGATAGCTTTCAAACAAACCCAACCCCAGAAGCATTCCAAAAACTTGAGCAGGCCAGGCTTGCCCTCGACCTCTTTATCTCTGACTCAGCAGACAAATTACTACAGGCTAGACAGCATAAGACCTTTACAAAAGCGAATAAGCAAGACACCCTAATGGCCCGTACCTTGCGCTCCATTAATAATCCACGTACTGCTATCAGACTTAGAGTATCGAGAGACAGTTATACAAGCAACCCGCCAAAAATTTTAGAGATTTTCCGCTCAAAACTTGCCAATCTTTATTCTTCCGCCCAACCCTTCACCGAAACTATGGCAGAGGAACTATTCTCCAGTATCTCTATGCCCACGCTCACACAACAACAGAAAGAACGGTTGGAGAGTCCCATCCTAGAGGAAGAGGTGACTCAAGCTATCAAAGCTTCGAAAAAGCACAAAAGACCTGGCCCAGATGGATTCTCGGCTAGCTACTATAAGCACTTTAGTCATATATTAAGCCCTTTGCTCACCAAAGCTTTCAACTCCCTATTGAAGGGATGCTCCTTCCGCTCTGAATCCCTTACTGCCATAGTGTCGATGATCCCCAAACCAGACACTGACCTCACATCGTGGAATAACTACCGCCCTATATCACTACTTAATGTAGACGTCAAATTACTAGCAAAGATCCTAGCCACACGCCTCAATTCAATTATAGGCTCCCTCATTCACAGAGACCAAACAGGTTTTATACCTGCCCGCCAAGCTGGAGACAACGTCAGAAGGGCCATCCTACTTGCCCTAGCCGCCAGGGGGAGGAAGATACCTGCCTGCTTCCTCTCCCTGGACATCAAAAAAGCTTTTGACTCGGTCTCCTGGCCGTACCTATCATACATATTGAAGCGCTGGGGGTTTGGCGAACACTTCTGCACCTGGACCCACTCTCTTTATCAAAACCCCAAAGCGTACGTCAAATACGCAGGATACAAATCGTCCACTTTCACCATTCAAAAGGGTACGAGACAGGGCTGCCCCCTCTCCCCCTTACTATTCGCCCTATGCATTGAACCTTTAGCACTACTAATCAAAGCCAATGAAAACATCAAGGGAATAGAGCTTGGGGGAGTTCATCATAAAGCATGTCTCTTTGCGGACGATGTGCTTCTGTTCATGACAAACCCACATACCTCGGCTCCTAATCTATTAAAGCTATTAGAGCAATTTGGTCGAATATCTGGACTAGTAATTAACCCCAGTAAATCCAAAATATTAGATATTTCCCTCACAGTATCTGAAAGAGACCAAGTCAGGTCGTCCCTACCATTCGTGTGGTCTCCACATTCCCTACGATACCTTGGCGTCAACCTTACGGCTTCATATACGAATTTATTTTCAGCTAACTTTCTACCCCTGTTAAAGAAAATCACACAACTATTCTCCCTCTGGTCGCCACTCCCGTTGTCTTGGCTAGGCCGGGTCAACGCCGTCAAGATGACTATACTACCCAAATTTTTATACCTCTTTCGTACCCTACCCATCCCTCTCCCTGCTTACTACCTACGATTAGCGCAAGCAAAAATCATGAGTTACATTTGGGGGAAAATTAGACCTAGGATCCCCAAATCCACCTTAATTCGCCCTAAAATAAGGGGTGGCTTAGGCCTACCCGACCTCAAGACCTATTACCAGGCGGCCCAACTAGCTCCTCTGCCAAAGTATCATGCCACTAGTGAAGTCCCGCTATGGGTTTCTATTGAAGCAGTAGATCTCGACCCCATGTCCACAGCCAATATACTATGGCCCAAACCCAAGGAACGTATATCAATTACAAACCCTGTCACGAAACTATCTCTGTCTATTTGGGACACACTAAGAGACCGAGGGGGACTCGCCTCCCCACATAATCCCCTGCTGTCATTTCTGCACAACCCGGCCTTTCCTCCCGCCTGGGACTCCCCAAGGTCATTTCATAACTGGACCTTGGCTAACCTAACCAGATTGCACTCTCTAGTCACACCTTCCTCTCTTCGTTCCTTTCCCACACTGTGTGAAACCGCGACCCTCCCCCAAACGGAACTATTCCGCTACTTGCAAATTAAGAACTTCTTCTCCACCCTCATTAATAATGACTCCCCTCTTGACCAACTCTCTCAATTCGAGTCATTCTGTTTGAAGGACCCACACGCAAGAGGGATAATTTCCTCAATATACCGTCAATTGATCCCCGGTGACGAATCCACTAAACCTACCTACACTGACAAATGGGAAACAGACTTGGAGATGACGATTGAACCGTCTGACTGGTCAGCAATCTGGTCGAACACTGCCTCCTTCTCCACCAATATGCTAGCTAAGGAAACGAACTACAAGGTTTTGGCTAGGTGGTACCTGGTCCCAGCTAGAATAGCGAAATATGCACCGTCATACCCGCACGTATGCTTCAGAGGCTGCTCGGAACCAGGCACCCACCTCCACATCTGGTGGAGCTGTGCAACAGCTCAATCGTTCTGGAAAGATGTTTTTAATATGGCCTCGGTGGCCTTAGAAACCCCCCTAAAAGCGGATCCTATGACTGCTTTACTAAACTTGAAACCTCCGGACCTCTCCAGACGCAAATTCAGCCTGTTGATGCAGATCATGACAGCTGCCAAGCAGACAATTGCTAAGGCCTGGAAATCCTCTTCCCTGTTAGTGGCTGAAGTAAAAGGGAGAGTAAATAGTGCACTAGTTCATGCCAAATTAGATGCCATAGAACAAGATACAGTCCCTAAGTTCACCAAAATATGGCAACCCTGGATCCAACACTTCTTTCCACAGGACTTTGATCCAGCGTTGTTACTACCTCGCTGACTCAAGCTAATCCCCTCCCAGGTACGCATAAGGCCTCAGGCTCAGTACTCAGTACTCTGCCCCACTGCTCGGACTTCATTGCCTTAGTCCCCAGCCCTTAGGTTGACCTATTGATAGACTAGCCTCTCCGCCTCCTGTCCTAGACAGCACACCGTCTCACACCCCCTACCCTTCACTACCCTCTGGCCTCTCTTGGCCCTTTTCTTCCACTCCTCTTTCTCTCTTGGCACTCTACCCATATAATTCTTCCTATGAACTGTTATGAGTGCCCCTTGTATTGCTATGACACCTACCTGTAGTAATTACGCACAAGCGAACTCTGGAAGATGAGCCGCAAATGCAAGACTTCCACTGTTGGTCGCATACTTTAATATTGTTTATGTTTATGTACATATCGAACCAAAACAGTTCGCTTTTCACCACCTAGTTTACTGGTGATCAACAATGCTTTTTGGGAGGGAACATTGGCCTCTGCTCGCTGGCACAGTTTGACCCCAACTGGGGTGTCGGAAGCAGGGGCCAATACACCCTAACATATGATTGAAGTGTTATGCTACTCATTGAACCAGTCAACTAGAGTTCTAATGTGATCTACTATCTCTTGTTGATGTATCAACGCACTATGTATAACCGTGTCACAAGTTATGCTAAATCATACCGCTCATTTGTAACTTTTTCGTTAAAATTTCAATAAAAATCATTGAAACGAAAAAAAAAAAAAAAAAAAACTGTAGACCCAGCTTATTTCTGTTACAGAGTTGCAAGCATGACCCTATTTGGCTCCTTGGGCTAAAGAGAGAGTTCCTCTATGGGCCACTGGGGTTTCTCCTGCTGACCCTTAGTCACTGCACAATAATGATGTAGTGATCAGCTGGAGGAACCACAGCAGTTAGTGGAACCCAATATTCTACATATTCGAAAGCGTGGAATAGGCTGGGTGGCAAGAGCTTTCCTACACAGCACATTTTAGGAAGCAAGCCCACATGTTACTTTCTTCCCTGGTTACTTCCTTTGGCAAGCTGGTACCCCCTGACAGGGTCACTTTAAAGTGTTATTAAACCCAGGACCCTGCATTCATTATATCTGGTCTTCTACAGTACACAGAACATGGAAATGCAATAGTTTTAGTAAATATGAACTGATAAACTGATAAATACCTTCTCGTCAGCATCTTGTGACTTGAGTGTGTGGTTAAAGTGGAAGTAAACCCTCCGGACATTTTCAGCCAAGGAAGCTGCCATCTTGGCCTCTGTTTAATCTGCAACTTCCATGATGCTGCACATGTTATCCGTTATGACACCAGCCATTGGATCAGTGATTCTCAACCAATGTTTTGTGGAACCCTAGGGTTCCTCCAGATGTTGCTAGGGGTTCCTTGAGCAATGGTCAATTTCTACCTCTCAGATAAGTTCCCAATGATACCATTGATCTTTTTAGCTATCTGTAAGAAGGTAATTCTTTCCAATGACCACAAGAGTGAGGAGCATTCTTCCCACTGACCATCACACTAATGTATCATGAGTTGTAGATTTCTCATTTTTAGCAGAGGTTCCCCGAGACCAGAGAACTATTTCAAGGGTTCCTCTGTGTTGAAATGGTTGAGAAAGGCTGCATTGGAAGGTTTGACAGTTTGGTTGAGAGCACAAGCATATTTGACAGCTATTATACAAGTATATGGCACAAAAACAGGAGTACAGCAGACCTTCCTACAAAGACATATAGGGGAACATGATGGAAAAAAACTTCTTACAGTTTGAGGAAGATCTAGAGGGAAAACATGTTGTTACAACACAGTAGTCTACATAAATAACACACATATTTGACAGCTAGCATTTCCAGCATGCTGGGAATGTTAACTGTTTTTTGGAACTATCAAATCAATGTGTTTACTTCCACTTTAAAGCTTGTAGAAGGAGTTTTCATTCTGCTCTCACTGTCCTATAAGACTGCAGGACCCCTGATCCTCTGTCTGGACAGTGCTGATTGGCCCTGTGCTGATCACATGCACTCTCCCAGGAAAAAAAAACTCTCTAGCAATACACACCAAACTGAGCATGTGCAGCTTGTCCCCTTCCCTTTATAATATCTGGAGATGAGTTGGAGACACTGGAAAAAGGTGAAGATCAGAAGAGGCAAGATCAAACAGCCTCTTTATACAATGCAGAGGATTAACCCCTTCTGTTCCACAGTGAGTGTAACAAGCATGCTTTACTGCATATACAGACTGATTTTACTGTTGGTGGTTTAGTAACACTTTAAGTACATAACCCTGCCCATTATGTAGTTTAGGATAACATGAAACAAGATGCATATATGTGACATATACTTATATGAGTTATTACCTTTTAACAAATATCTGAAGACTGTCAGTTGATTTTTCAATAAGCTTTACAACTTCTGAGTAAGGAATATCAGTACAAGAAGTCCCATTGATGGAGATCACCTCATCTCCTACACATAATCCAGCATCTGAAGCCTTGCTTGTGCTGCGAACCTGGGATAAGGCAGAAAAAAGAAATCAATGACTTAGAAAACATAAAGTACTTTCAAATTTTGAAGAAAATTAACTATAATTAGCACGTGTACGACATTGAACCCTATGATTACACCTATTGACAAAGCCTTTTTACAGTGGTTGGGCATCTCCTATAAGGAACATTGGTGTGTCCACGGCGTGTACATTGGGGGCGTTGAGGCACATCGCATTAGCCAGGCCATTCCCTTTGAGTGAGTGAGTCAACACACCTTAAAGCACAAAAAATAGTACCTGCAGATATGTCTACAGCGCAGTGTACCGCTATGCATAGGGTATTCACATCTGTGCTGAATATGTGCTATGGAGTGCAAACAAGGATGAATGACAATACACCGTAACTCAAATGTACTGTGCATTATTGTGCGGCACTGTAATGCATGTTATAACACGTGCTATCACATTTACTGTAGTGTAAACAAGCCCTAAATTCAGTTATTATATTTAAATACATTCATATTTCACAGAAAGTGAATTCTCACACATCTGATTGTTGTACTGGGGCTGATTCTCAATTAAAGTTTTTATGTTTATGATCATTTATCCACCTGACTATCTCCTTAGCATTTTTTGCTCATGGCTTTTTATAGGTGTTTTTTCAACTCTAAGTGGCAGGGGGAGAAATGTATACATTTTTCAGAATTTAATAAGAATTTACTCTCTCCTGAGAAAATGTTAAAGTGTAAGGTCTCCTTCAGGAAGATTTTCAGAAAATCCTGCTATTCTATGTAGCACCCCCTTAGTATAGGATGGTAGGCAAATTTTGTTTTTTGCTTGCTCTGTAATAATGAGAATGAGGTGCAGTGATCATTTGCCTTGGTCTGCTCAAGGTTCTACAAGTTAAGAGTTTAATTGTTTCCCCCTTCCTCTAATAGAAGCTTTCAGAGCTTAGGGTGGGAAATTCAAGTGAGCGACCTGAATATGTACTGGCCAATCCCTGGGGAGTTGTGCCCAGAAGGTGGTCAGGGAAGTGGTAAATAGGCTGGAGCCCTGTGCAGATTGTTATTTTCCCCCATCTGGGATGGATCAGTGAGCTTCAGGGGGTAGCTTGCCCCTGAGCCACCTTTGGACTGGGTGCTGCATTTCTCTGCCAAGGAATAAAGCCTGTGGATATATCGGCTCTAGATTTGTGAGTAAAGATTTTAACTATTCTACAAACTACCTCATGGTCCCCAGCCATGAGCCAACAGACTGTACTGCAAACTGTCTCATGGTTCCCTGCTGCGAGAAATAGAGGGTGCTATTCTTACTGAGAGAAGTGTGCACTGGCTGTTTGATCCTATCTTTTCTGATTCTACCCTTCTTCCACAGTCCCCATTGCATCTATTGATAGTACAGAGCCTTGGGGGCACTCTGCACATGCTCAGTTTGCTGTGTATTGCTAGAGAGTTTCTTTTTCTTGGAAGGATGCATGTGATCAGCACAGGGCCAATCAGAACTGTCCAGACAGAGGGTCAAGGGTACTGCAGCATCATAGGACAGTCAGAGGAGAATGAAAACTCCTCCTACAAGCTTTAACCAGACACTGATAGAAATCACATGACTACTATATACTGCTCATGTTCTGTGTACTGTAGGAGACCAGATATAGTAAATGGAGGGTGCTGGGTTCAGTAACGCTTTAAATGTTTTGGAGTATCCCATACTTCACTATCCCGCTCCTGTTAAAGTTCATCAAGCAATAAACCTCAAAAAAGACATCCCTAGACTGTTCATTGTGCCTGTGTGAGTGGACTGTTGCTGTGTGCCCAACTGACTCTGCCTTAAATTGGGAAAGAACCTGTTGAACTACAGCAGCCCCTGTGATGGTAGCGCTACATCTCTGTCCTATGAATAGTATATACCACCAGAGATCCTTCTGTTGCAAGTGGTGAAGGTCCCTCTATTTCAGATATATCTTTTGGAAGTACTCTCCAAAAAAAAAAGCTGGCCCCTCATTCCCCACCATCCTGTTATTTGCAGAATGGGCTTAATATCACAATAACGTGCCCCCTGGCAGCGGCTCAGGGCTGTCCAAACTGTACACACATCATAGGCGTGCGCACATAGGATGGCAGGTGTGCCCGGGCACACCCTAATCACCCTATACTGTGCAGATTCTCCCTGCTGTCTGGCTGCAGAGAAAGGGACTGGGGAATCTCTGTCCTCAGTCTCTTTCTCTGCTTCAAAAGTGAGACATCAGGGGTTTGTTTAGACCCCTGATATTTCATCAAAACCCCCAGCAGGGCTCCTAAAATAAATAGTAAAAAAATAATAAAATATAATATTGTAAAAAATATTTAAAAAAAACGAAATTGTAAAAAACAAATAAAAATAAATTACTGACACCTATCTCTGCCCTACTGACACCGTCCTCTGCCCTTCTGACATATATATATATACACACACTCATGTTTGTTTGCACTTTGTGGTGCACATCCTAATGCAATGGCATGCACCTACCTATGGCACGCATGCATTGTGCCCTCTCCTGGCTTTAGAGCTCAGAGCTGTTCAAATGGCATGCATGCGCAGTCTCAGCAAGAGAAAGAGACTGCACAGTTCGAACAGCCTGGAGCAGCTGATAGGGAGCACATTGCTGGGATCTTCAGAACCTGTAAATACCTACATGTCCTTAGCACGGCTACAGGTTTTCTAAAAAAATATATAAAAACTATTCACTGTTGTGATTTGCTTTTCAGCAATGCTCATACTTCTTGATTAAAAGAAGATGGATAGAGATTACTTTTTCACAGGTTTATTATTTTATTGTCCTAAATCTAGATTTATGCTTTAAACCCTAATTAGTATCCAAAGTGAAATAAATGAAGACACAAATCAAAAGCTCTCTAGGGCATTCAAAACATAAAACCCCTAAACAGCACAGATTAGTTATAATTCTACAGTAGACCATTAGGACCAGACTATTTTGGTTCTCTCTGCTGTTGTTGAAATATGAATGAAATATAATGTTGTTATTTTCCACGCCAAAAAACAAAGCGATTGTTAAGGATGTTAGTTATACACTACTAGATACTTTTCCGTATATGGGAGTAACACTGAGAAATATGTTCTGGAAAGATTTTGCGCACTTTATGTTTATGATTACTCAAAGGAAATGTAAATTTAATTAAATCTATTAGGCATAGATCCAGTGTATGGAAACAAAAGTGTAACCCTCTGTTACGATAGACAATGTTCAAATTCTAGTTTACAACTGATAGAGAAAAAAAAAATCTGCCAGCACAGTACAGAAGTGGTTAATTATGGCAAACACAGCTACCTAGGGTTGCCACCTTTTCTTTAAGCCAAACCCGAACACTTTAGTGTTTTTAAAACCACAAAAACAAAAAAGGATGTAAGAATAACTATAAAGGGAAAAAACGAGCAGCTGGTATAACGGTATAACATATGAGGTGTTACACTTGAACAATATTGAATTCACTAAATACCGCGCTCATTCAGCAGTACTTCATACATAGGGGGGAGAGAGGTATCTCCCTATGTATGAAGTACTGCTGAATGAGCGCGGTCTTTATTGAATTCACTTTAGTGTTTTTGGATAAGGGTTTCTCCGCATCCAATTTGCATAGCAGGAGATTCACACATCTCCGCAGCGGCTCCAGAGCGAATTGCACAGGGGTCCTATGCACCTTTTGGTCTGCTTCAGGTGCGAATTCAGCACAAAGTTCAGACTGAAATCAGACCTGAAACGGTGACTGGAGATGCACCGAATTCCTACTGTAAGCCGCTCCGTGTTGAGATGTGAACCCAACCTGAAGCTTATTGGGCAGCAGCAGAGTAATCCTTATGCAGTTGTTCCAACAAATAGATCCTGACCTCTGCTTCTATATCAATCTGTCCGGGCATGTAATAAAAGCAGAAGGCAGAGGTCAGTAACAGTGGCTGCTGGTGATTTTGTTTTGGGGGCGGCAAACAACCACCCCCTGAGGCACCTTAACCACTTGCTGACCGCCCGCCCACCCCCGAGGCACCTTAACCATTTGCGACGGCGGCCGCGATAACTAGTATTGTGAGCGCGCGATGCTGGAGGTGCGCTTGCATGCTCACTGTGTTCCGGGGGGCCAGGGAGTGGGTACGGCGGACTCGATCACTGCTGGCTACCCGCAATCACTCCCCCCCCCCCCGGTGCGACAGAACGGAGGTCCATGTATGTAAACACGGATCTCCGTTCTGACAGAGGGGGAAGGGCTGTGATCACAGGCTTCCTGTATATGGAAGCCGTGATCACTCCCCTCCCCCTGCCAGCCCAGCCCCCATAAAGTTAGAACACACTGAGGGAACACAGTTAACCCTTAGAGGGCCCCCTCCAGGTTAACCCCTTCACTGCCAATGACATTTACACAGTAATTAGTGCATTTTCATAGCACTGATCGCTGTATAAATGCCATTGGTCCCAAAAAAATGTCAAAATGGTCCGACATGTCTGCTGCAATATCGCAGATTGCCGCCATTACTAGTAAAAAAAAATAAAAATAAATAAAAACCCCAGAAATGAATTCTCATCATTCATAAACACAGAAACTTTTGTACAAACCAATCAATAAACGCCGATTGCGATTTTTTTTTACCAATAATATGAGGAATATAAATCGGCCAAAACCGATGAAAAAAAATATGTTTTTTTATATTTTTTTGATTTGCATTTTAGCAAAAAGTAAGAACATTTTTTTTTCCAAAATTGTCGCTCTTTTTTTGTTTATAGCAGTGATCAGAAATGATGCAGAGGTGATCAAATACCACCAAAAGAAAGCTCTATTTGTGGGGAAAAAAAGGCCGCATATTTTGTTCGTGTATAACGTCGCACGACCACACAATTGTCAGTTAAAGCGACACAGTGCCGAATCGCAAGAAGTGCTCTGGTCCTACAGTGGGAAATCCTTCCAGGGCTGAAGTGGTTAAACCCCCCCCCCCCCCCCCGTTGTCTGCTGGTCCCCTGGCACTTATCCCATCGGTGGTGGGGATCAGTGGATACACAACAGCGGCAATCAGTGGGCATCTGGCATTGGCTCCTGTGTCCTCTTCTCTTCTGAGATCACGGCGGCTTCCGCCGTGCATCTCCTCCCCTCCTCCTATAGGCATCCAATAGAATCACCTGTCCTTTCAGCCAATCGGGTGATGGGTATCAGACCCGTTTCTCGGTTTTCAGGGAGAGCGATCAGCGCTGCAACAGCGAATATTCATGCGCTGTTGCAACACACCTAGGTTGGCTCCAGATGCAACGCTTTGCGCCCCGATCCACTATATTTTGAAGCCTATTAAAGCCTCTGGCTCTAATCAGGTAGTTCAAAAACACCCCACCCTGCCATAGGAATTCATGCATCCAGCGTCCTGAAAGGGGCTGGGCGCATGGATAGGGAGAGTAGCTGAGGTGTTGGGGGGTGGCACCCCTGTGCCCACAATGCACGGGCTGCCCCTGGTCTGTAATAAATAATGCAGAGGGTAACCATCACTGGCCCACACACAGACACAGGCAGCCCCTGTACACATCAGTCTTGTCCATCCTGCCCCCCTTGCCCCAGGTTTACATTCTCACAGATGCACACTGGCAGCCCCTGAGTTTAGTATTTGTCCATTATGCACCCCCCCCTCCTTCATCTTACCAGCAGAGACAAGCAAGGCAGAGACTTCTCATTAACTCTTCACCTCCTGATTACTCTGCAGCACTCCTAAGGTAACAACAAGGTTACCAGGACATGAGTCTGACCAGTCTGTGGCAGCTGGGGAAAGGAACAGAACTAGTTAAGCCTTATCTGGCAGCAGTACTCCTTATGCTGCACTCCAGTCCAGACCTCCACTTCTCTATCAGTCCGCAGGGGCATGTAATTGCCCAGAACCGCAGCACTTGGATTACTTCACTTGTGCCTGAAAATCATCAAATAGACCTGGTGGAATAATCCTGGTGTTGCGGTCCCGGCAATTACATGCCCCAGCGGACAGATATAGACATGGGGACCAGGACGGTAGTTTAATTGTTGGGAGTCGCTGCATAACTTTTATACCGCTGCTGCCCAATAAGAATTAACTAGTTATATTCCTTCCTTAGACCCCGGCTGCTGCCCGATAAGCACTAGTTATGTTCCTTCCCCCGACCCCCAGCTGCCACAGTCCGATCTGAATGAATCATTTGTCCCGGTTCCAGGGAAACTGATAACTGGGCACATGGTTCAAAATGATTCAAAACCCAGACTGTACAGGTGAATCCCGGGCAGGTGGCAACCCTAAGCTACCTAACCTCCTCATAGCAAAGAGAACTAAATAGGATTTTCCAGTGCTGGATTTGAAAAGAGCATTTAAAATGGTAAGCAGCAATTCTGAAATATTTTTTTCAAGCTATTTCATGTGCATGAGAACGTGTATCAAATATAAAGTAGGTGGCATCCCAATCTGGCTGCAAAAGTGGAAATACACTTTAAGCCTATGAGCGGGGTATGTACAGTTTATGAGTAGTCAAATGGACAGTAGTAGGAACCTGTAAGAATGCAGAGGTGCACACATGAATAGGTACATAAGTGTGCACACCCATCTTCTGTGAGTAGGCTATGACTAACATCTGTAGCCCAGCTCAAACTGTTTAAATCAGTGGTTCTCAACTCCAGTCCTCAGGACCCACCAACAGACCAGATTTTAAGTATTACCTTGGGGAGATGCAGACTAGAATACTGCAATCACTGAGCAGCAAATGATATCACCTGTGATGTATTTCAGCAATCTTGCAAACCTGGCCTGTTAGTGGGTCCCGAGGAAAGGAGTTGAGAACCACTGGTTTAAATCAAAACACATCAGCCAACATCTGGTGAACACTGCCATTTGGCATTGTCCACCAGACAGTAGTCTTCTCTAAACACTGTTATGTATTATCTGTTTCTCAAATCACCATACACATTAAAACAAGGAGCTTAGACTATATCCGTAAGACCCCCACTAACATCATTAGCAGACAGTATAAATGAAGCAAACAAGTTCCATACTCACAAGGACTTGGCAAAAAATATTTTGTAATTCTGTGCCATGCAAAAATGAACCTAGCATCTCACTATGTTTTATATTATAGCAACATTATTTATGGATTGCTTTCTCTGGTCCCTATCACAGAACACATTAGACAACTGAACTCAACCCAGGCGTGAATGCTACATACATTTAGAAAATGTGTATACGAAATGTTTCTGCAAGGGGGGCGTAGGGACCCTGTCCTAAGCTGTGAGTGTTCCTAATTACATTTAACGTGTTTTGTTTCTAGGCTGTAACCAGCTTGAGCATCATTTACATTTTCGGGGCTCTGCTGGTTTCTCCTAACCTTTGTTTGTTGATTGCTTCTACCTGTTACCTTGAAGGAGGTATCAGTAATCAGTTTGAGAAGGACAATTACTGAGTTATAAATATACAGCAGACCCAAACAATCCCTGAGCTCCTTGTTCAGAGGTATGGTTTGGGAAGATGATAAATATTTTGAGCACCATTCCAGAATGTTCTGTTCTGTCTGGCCTTCTGCCTGGAAAGGATTTGTGTCTAAAAGGATCTTTACTTGGGCCTTGCCCGTGGGCATGTGCCAGAGGCCCAAAAGATTTAAGTTGTCTGTTGGAAAGGACATCTGCATGAGGCTGGGCTTGCATATAATCTTGCTGAACAGTGTCACAGCAGAGGATTTGGGTAGAAGCTACTGCTGGACATTGCAGGAAAGATTCATCACCCATTGATCATTGTATTTGTGACTGCTCTAAAAGGGGCATGAGTTCAATTTTGTTAGAGAGAGATCCACTACTAATTAAGAAAGACATCAATCTGCCTGGCTGCTCTCAGAAGGCCAAATGTTGCTTTTAAAGCTGCTGTAAAGCTAAATTGTTTTCACTGAAATAAAAAGAGGGTATACTTACCTGCTCTGTGCAAGGTTATTGCACAGAGCAGCCCTGATCCTCCTCTTCTGGGCTCCCCCACCGGCGCTCTCTCTCCTCCTTTCAGTGTGCCCCCTCCTCACAGGATTTGACTTACATCAGCAGGAGCCAATGGCACCCACTGCTCTTAGCCAAGCTTGGGAGAGAAGAACTGCAGATGGGCACAACACTGGATCATTGTAGGACTCAGGTATGTATGTTTTCTTGGGGGGGCGGGGGGCACAGCAATTGGAAGGTTTTTTACCTTAATGCAAAGAATGCATTAAAGTAAAAAACCTTTTGACTTTAGAAACAAGGGCTTACTACTACTAATAATAATAGAATACCTCTGCAATTTCTGTGCTATTTTTGGGTATTCTGCTCCCCTCTTCTATAATTATGTTCAAAGACAAAAAGGCTCAAGGAACCTGCACCCTGCTTATTTTTCTCCACGTCATTTACCAAGAACCAGATACTGAGATGGAAATATTAGCTTGCCATACTATTTAGGGGGTCTTTCTGCATCACCCCAAGAGGACGAGTGCTAAAGGACATTTACTTTGGATAGAGATAACTCCATGGTTGCTGAGAGCTTACAGTATTTATAAAATGGATACATAGGTAAGTCAATTAAAGCAATCTGTGCAAAATGGCATTAGTTATAAAGCACATAAAATAGCTTTAACATAACCATAAAAATTAAAGGTTTACTTATGTATCACATTATATCATTGTTTTAATATATAGAAACATAAATGCCAGTAATGCAAATATCCTCTATATGGATAAAAATTGTAAATGCCCCACATCACTCCAATACAAAGCCTCCCTCCACCACCCCCATTTCTAGCATCTAAAACAGCTTTCACTCTTTTTGAAGACTTTCCTTAAGACTTTTGAGTGTGTGTGCGTGTGGGGGGGGGGGGGGGGGGGATTGACTGGTGCCCATTCAGCCAGAAGAGCATTTAGGAGGTCAGGTACTGATGTTGAATAAGAATACTTGGCTTGGAAACAGCATTTCCGTTAAAGTGTAACCACTTTTGTTGAGAAAAAAACATTACCCTTTGGGTGATCTATGTACATTACAACATTGCAAGGATTATAAAAAACCTTGTTGCAGATTCCTACCTTTTGTCATTCTGCAGAAATCCCTCTGTGTTTGTCTGTGCCTCTGTACTTTGTGGGTCTAATGGGAGTGGTTTCATAATTATATATCAGGTGTACAGCTGCAGAGCACTAATGAGGAAAGCTGCTGGGCCTGCATCCCTTTAGATGTGTTCCTATTGAAAGTATCTCTCCAAAAATGAAATTTTTGTTGCAGGGGATCCCTGAAATCTGACTTGTATCTTAGGCAGACTTCTGGGAAAATCAGTGAGCCAATCACACAAGCAGGAAATTAGGTTTCTGGGTAGTGGTCAGTACACATTCTGTGTACAGAACAACTCCAGGTAGCCATATTTCACTGCATTTGCAGAAAACTACAGAGGCTGCAGATTGAAAAGGAAAGGCAATTTTTAATAACATTCAATTACAATATGACTTGTGTCGCAATTATATGCGTTATATTATTTTTTCTTTATTTGCTATTTTTTCCCCATGAAAGTAGAGTTACCCTTTAAAGTGAAACTTTACTCTCTCAATCAACATTGACTATTTTTAATCCTTATGCTGAAAGCATTAGGCTGCTTTCACACTGAAAGCGCGGACCATTTATGGTAAAGCGCCACTCGTTTTAGCGGCGCTTTACCTCTGTTTAAGTGGTGCTTTTCCATCGCTTTTTGGGCGTTAGCAGTGCGCTTTTAACCCCAAAAAAGGGGTTAAAAACTCCCGTTTTGCGGTGCTTTCAAATTGCTTTTCAGACACTCTGAAAGTGCTGCCCATTCATTCCAAGGGGCAGGGGCGGTTTGGGATCGCTGTATACAGCGCTTCCAATACGCCCCAAAGATGCTGATTTCTCAGCAAAATAAAGCATGGAGACATGGATGGTTGGGGGAGTTTGCTTTTGAAAAATGAAATAAATAGCATTATTGCTTTGTGGTGCTTAGAGGCAGCATAGTTCTGCTTTAATCACAAAGGTGTTCAATAGGGTTGGGGTCAGGGCTGTGTGGAGTTCCTCCACATCAAACCTATTAAACCATCTTTATAGACCCCAATCAAATGGTTATGGAAAGCACAATTGTCTAAGGCCTGGTTCACACCTATGCAGCTTGGAGTTTGCATATTCCAGGTGCATTTACCAATACTGTACACCTTTTTGATCCATTGAAGTCTATGGAACCAAAAACCAGAAAACAGCCCCTGGCCCTTTTCATAAAATGCACAGATGTGAACATGGCCCATAGCAAACCATGTTAACCGCTTCAGCCCCTTAAGGTTTTATCCCCTTCATGACCAGGCCATTTTTTGCGATACGCCACTGTGGTACTTTAACTGACAATTGCACGGTTGTGCAACGCTGTACCCAAATAAAGTTGATGTCTTTTTTTGCCCACAAATAGAGATTTCTTTTGGTGGTATATTTTGTGCTATAAACAAAAAAGAGCGACAACTTTGAAAAAAAAAAAACAATATTTTTTTACTTTTTGCTATAATACATATCCAATAAAAATTTTTTAAAAAACAGTGGCATTATTACAGTGATCAGTGCTAAAAATATGCACTGTTACTGTACTAATGACACTGTCAGGGAAGGGGTTAACACCAGGTGTGATCAAAGGGTTAAGTGTGTCCCATGGGGGGTGCTTTCTAACTGTGTGGGGGTTGCTCTGACTGAAGAAGCACAGGGATCCGTGTTCCTGCTTAGCAGGAACACAAGATCTCTATGTTCTCCCTGTCAGAATGGCGGCCTGCCTTGTTTACAGATCTCTGTTCTGCCTCTCTGGGGAAAGATCGTGGGTGGCCGGCGGACATCGCGTCCACCGGACCGGCTGATTGGCTCCCCCACTCTCCAATCAGCGCGGGTGCGCGCCCCCAGAGTCTACTGCACAAAAGGATGTACAGGTACGTTGTTTCGCAAAGCCGGGCCACCTTGCTGCAGTAAATGCGTGGAAGGCAGTCTGGAAGCGGTTAAATGGACTGTAGTGTGTTTCTGCAAAACTGAAAACGTACTAAAATTGCATAGGTGTGAACCAGACCTTAAATGTCTTTGTGTGCTGTAGCATTAATAGTACACTTCACTCAATAATTTGCCCACATTTAGTTGTTCATATAGTAGGTGTGATGGTTAGGTGTCCACTAACTTTTGTACAAATAATTTAGTACAAAGAGGTGAACTGCTGCAGATATAAAGAGCATGCAAGCCAATTACTATGATGAGGAGCCTCACCGGCCAATGAGAATGTGCAGGAGGTAGGAGAGGACAGAGCAAGCTTTGACACTCTCAGGAAGTACTAAAGAATTGCTTTTCAGAACAGCTTGCACTTCTTACCTGCACCAGTTTGCCCCCCTTCCCCCAGTTACATTTTAGAAAAACAAAATACAGTTAAACTCAGCTAGGTAATGATATTGGATAGCAACATTATTATGTTCAAAGTATGTGCACAGTATAACTCACCCCCACGTCCTATAAAAACCCATAAAATGTATCACTTAAAGTGTACCTTCAGTCATTTTTTCAACTTTCCAGCTATTAAATCTTCTGCCCTTGTTATTTTAACTTTGGATAGTAAAACTTGTTTTTCTCTGCCAGTAAATACCTTACACAGCCAACTTCCTGTTTCTTGTCTGGTAAAAAAAGAGCTGTAGGTCTGGAGGTGTGCCTCTGTGTGTCTGTGTAAATCCAGGAAGTGAACAGGCAGCAGCTTCAGCTGCCCACAGTTAAAATGGCTGCAGCCAGACTCAGTGAAGGGAGATTTCTGCAGCATATTTGGCAAGTACAGAATCACAGTATTTATAAAATAATATTCAAAGTGGTTGGAGGGAAGCTTCAGAATGGCAAAGATGTTTTTATTACAAATGATGTGAGCAAACGGCAGTTCCTCTTTAAAAACATTAGGTGGAAAGGAAAACTGAGCAAGTAAACCCCCATGACATTGAGATACATTGCTTTTTAGTCTGTAAAGCACAGCTCTAGCACTTCTGCTAGTGTAATAAAGGACACACTACACAGACTTTATAAAAGACAGATGATGCCAAAACACAGTTAACCCAACTAACATTTACAAATAAGGAATGGCATGCTCCGTTTATTTCTCAGTGGTAAGAATGTAAATAGCCTGGTAGCGGTTTTGGAAGCAATAATGAAAGAGATGTTACTTCAAAACTCACTTATAACATTTCATCCATCAGACATTTCCATTAACATGTAACTTTCCAGTAGATGTGATCAAGAAATATAAATCTTAGTAACAATGATTTCATGTAGGTGATGTATAATTAATTATGGGTTACCAGCATTTTGTGGTTTGCATCTTCAGAGACTAGGCATGCTTACCAACTACAAAAAATGTCAGTTCCCACATCTTAATGATTTATTACCCTTTAAAAAGTAACTGAATTAAATTGTTTTTATAGTCAAAACTTTTCTTTTTAGTTTTGGATAGAGTAGGGAGTGGGAGTGTCCTGTTGGAAAGATTCCTTCCACTTCCTGTCTCATAGATGCAACAGGAAGTGGGAGGGAATTTCTACAAAGACAGAGGAATTCTTCTCTTAGACAGTCGTCACCTGAACAGGTTTCCTCATTAGAACATTTCTCTTCTATATCATGCTTACATATTTCCCAATGCATCATTATTGCTACACCACTTATATATATCACATCGGATGATTCCAACTGGTAACAAAAATAATGAACCCTGGCAGCAGGAGATATGAGGAGCAAGATGCAACAACAGAGCAATGATATAACAGCAAAGCAGTGTAGATTCTCAGTGAGTACATATTTTTGCAATGTTAAACACAAATTGATTTACTAAAACTGGAGAGTGCAAAATCTGGTGCAGCTGTGCA
The DNA here is from genome assembly GCA_018402905.1 of Glandirana rugosa. Lineage (NCBI taxonomy): Eukaryota > Metazoa > Chordata > Amphibia > Anura > Ranidae > Glandirana > Glandirana rugosa. The sequence continues at coordinate 890,064 of BLSH010351732.1, read as the reverse complement.
TTGTAACCAATCAGCTTCTAACATGTTCAATTAAGCTTTGACAAAAAAAAAGAAAACTGGAAGCTGATTGGTTTCTATGCAGAGCTGCACCGAATTTTGCACGCTCCAGTTTTAGTAAATCAACCCCAAAGTCATTTGGATGTGACTTATGGCACTGATATGGCAATTTGTAATTAGCCAATTAATGCAGTCAGTCAGTGGCTCAGTGCAGTTATTGTGTCTCTTTACAGCTCTTGAGATATCAGCCATACAGGGAGTGCATTGCTTTTTATGAGCCTGCTGACTAATGAACTTGCATTGTGATTAAGAGCACTGAAACACAACCATTGTGTAGTACTGCAAAGCATCAACCGCTTCAAGCCCAGTGTGCATACATAAATGTCCGGGATGGGAAGTGATTATACCAGAAGCATTGCTGCAGCTGCAGCCATGATCCTGGTGTTATTTTATCAGGGTTTCATGTAAAAGTGATCCGAGTGGCTCTACAGCCACCTGATCACTTTTACAGGGCTCGGAAGGGTGCCCAACCCTCTCCCGCCTGCCACCTTTTCTGAGATCTTCTTTTCCACCACGGAGTCCAGGACTGCAGCAAGTAGTTGGGTCGGCTGCCCACAGCCTCCTCTGTTACAAACGAAGTGAAGTGACAAGGATTTAGTCATTTCCAGTTTTGGTGGTGTACCAGCTAGAGAAGCAGCTGATCAAACATATCTCTGTTTGATCTGCTGCCTTGGAGGGCAAAAAAGGGAACAGGGATCTAAACAACCCAAAATCTCTCCATAAAGAGTACTTGTCACTACACAAGCTATCACAAGGGGTGTTGTTCATCCCTTATGATACCAATAGTTTAAATAAAAAAAAAATCAAAACACCCACACCCCCCTGTTCTTACGTGCAAATGCAAATGCGAATGTAGGTCTTGCACGCATATGCATACAGTGATTGCACTACAGGGGTGACACCCCTGTAGAAGTCTCATTAGACGAAATGCGTCAGATGACGCGAGCCTGCTCTTTACCATTACGCTAATTTTTATTTTATCTGTGGAATTCCATTTTGAACGTTCTTATTCTGGAGCATGTCCCTACTCCTATGTGACCGGGGAGTGGAAGACAAAGCTCGATTGTGTCCCTTTGAGGAGGAACTGCCACCTATTGAACTCTGACAGGAGTCCATATGATATGCCTTGGCGGAAATACATGCGTTAGACCCAGTTTTATCTGGTAAGAGTAATTTGGATTACTCCTGGTGGCAGTGACACTATATGTGGGTGACAATCTGAAGTTTATTCCTCCCCCCGATTCACCTTGATAACATTCCCAGTGTCTGAATGTGAATAACATCTGATGAAATAGAAGAAGTGTTTGTGACGCTGGACTGTCGATGCATACCTGTGGGGAGATTCTTACTCACTGGGAATATAGACTCCTATGTTCAGCCATTATACTCACTGTTTTGATCTACATATGAATATGATTGTTTATATACACATGTGATTTTCCCTCAACTTGTGGGAGTTTTCAAATTACGCTATTTTTTGCTGTACACATAATTCTAGCACTGCACTGTTTTGTTTCGTTATGTTTCCCAATTTTTGTTGATGTTGGTGTGCTGGCAGCTTATTTCCTTTGTTTTTTATGTACAGGTAGCACAGTAATATCTTTTCTTTTTAAATCATTGATTATAATGGTACAATTTTTACTTCCCCAAAAAATACATTTTAATGTTGAGATGAACTGTTTATTTCTCTCAAATAAATTGTCCTTGCTACAATGTTGCTTCTTCATCTTTTTTGTTTTTAAGAATGCTAGTAATGTGTAATGTTTTCATGTTTTGGTAAAATATATTTTTCTCTGTCTCTCTCACTTGTTGCTGTCTATCTCACAAAAATCTTTACCGAAACTCCCACAGGGGTCTTGACAAATCACAGACAATACCAGTGCTGATGTATATTTTAAATGTCACAATTTTGTGTGTTGTTTAGTATTTCCAAATGATCATATTTGACCCCAAAAAATGTGATATGTGTACCAACATCAGAAATCAAAATATCATTCCCAAAATTCAGAGGGTAACATCACTATTTTACACTCGCACACCAAGAACCACCAAATATCACAGAATAAAGCAAGAAGCATAACTCCAGACTGATGTCATTCCACCACCTATATGTCTAAAGAAATGTACTATATGCGTAGGAGGGCTCCACCACCATTGCATATTGTGCCATATGTTTAAGATGGGCAAGGATAATAATCAGCCTTAACATTTCCCCACCAGCACTAATTGCAAAAGCAAAAACCCACAAAATAACAGCTGCTTATCTAGTAGCATGCTGACAGTAATCAGCCATAACCAGCCTTCAAAACAGATGGCATATACCAGAAACAGGTTGGTCAATGGCTCTTTGGCCTTCCACAGTACATCTGCATTAATTAACTTATTACACCACTGGGACTTAGGACTGTTTCACACCACAGAGATGCAGTCCCATTCATGTGGCAGCACAGTAGCTATCGGGTTAGCACTCCTGCCTAGCTGCACTAGGGTCGACGGTTCGAATCCCAAACATGTCACTTCATGTAGAGAAGTTGTCTGTTCTCCCTATGTTGTTAAATGTAACTCCTGACTCAGGTCCTTACATAAATTATGTCTAAATATAGTATTTATGTGTAGGAGGGTTCCACTACCATTGTAAATCATGTCATATGTTTTCCATGGGCAAGGACAATAATCATATTAAAAAGTCAGTGCAGCGCAACACTATGATAATATCTAAATGTCCATGAACACAGTCCGGTGTAGAAAAATCAGCCTCTGTGAAGTAGGTGCCTGATGATGGACAAGACAGTGTTACAGGTGAGTACAGCCCATCCACCACAGACAACTCAAGACTCTCACTGCATACATTCAACCTAACAGGTCACTCAGCGTCTTCCCACACCATGAGGCACAGGCCTCTAATGATCGAGTGGCGATGTACTTGAAGAAAGCAGAAGCTATTGCTTCATAACTGATCAAGTACATCGCCACTCGATTCTTGGAGGTGTGTGCCCCATGGTGTGGGAAAACACTGAGTGACCTGTTAGGTTGAATGTATGAGGTGAGAGGCTTGAGTTGTCTGTGGTGGATGGGCTGTACTCACCTGTAACACTATCTTGTACGTCATCAGGCACCTACTTCACAGAGGCTGATCTTTCTACACAGGACTGTGTTCATGGACATTTCAAAATTATCATAGTGTTGCGCTGCACTGACTTTTGAATTTGCATGACATTGAGGGTTTTTGGATTATACTTGTAGTGTTCAGCTGGCAACCATCTCTTTCATTGTGTTTTGTAAACGATCTGCGTGGAATATTTATTGTTATTAAGGACAATAATCATGCTCACAGTAAACATCCATAAGCAGCCTTCAAAACAGATGGCATATGCAAGAAACAGGTTGTTGTGGAAGGCACTGGCCTTCCACAGTACATCTGCATTGAATAACTTATTGCACCTCTGGGACTTAGGACTGGTTCACACCACAGAGATGCAGCCTGCATCCATGTAGCAGCACAGTGGCTAACTGGTTAGTCCTTCTGCCTAGCATCACTGAGGTTGTTGGTTTGGATCCCGATCCTGCTACAGGCGGTCCCCAGGTTACAAACAAGTTAGGGTCTGTAGGTTTGTTCTTAAGTTAAATTTGTTTGTAAGTCGGAACAGGTACATTTTTTAAGTGTAGCATAGGGAAGGGTTAACACCCCTATAATGTTTGATTTGTCTATGTTTTCGTTCAGAAGATTTCACCTGACTTCCTGTCCCAATGACAATTGGATTTTGAAAATTTTGGGTTGCTGTGGAAACAAACCTTGGTGATGAATCTTCAATGGAGACACATTTTTCCCATAATAACTGTTACAGGAGTGAATTTCCCTTCCTAGGGGTAGATTTCCTCTCACTTCCTGTTGTCTACCTCCGTTTGTAAGTAGTAGTCATTTGTAAGTCTGATGTTTGTAAGTAGGGGACCGCCTGTACCTGGCTAGATGTTTGTATATTCTTGCTCTGTTGTGGTGTTAAAGTTTCTTTTTCACCAGTGATTACATTTTTGACAGGTTTCAAACCCTAGAAATAACATTATAAATAAAGCAAGTGTGGGTTTGCACCAAATTTAGAACTGTCGTGTTTTGGGCCAGATATGGATGTATAAGTCTGGTGTGATGCTGCACACATATTTCAATGTGATATGCTGATGATGAATGAAGAATGCGCTTTGTCACCAATTTGTGTGAAGCAGCCCTCACAAAGTTGTCATTTCCTGTTTTGTACTCTCCATATGCCCAACAACGTACAAGTTTAATTTGGAGATTTTTGGGATCACTGATCATGGCCAGAACCTTGGACATTTGTTGTTTTGAGGTTTACCCTGCACAGATATATATATGCTGATGCATTGTTTCACTTGTTAAGAGTGTGTATTCCTGATGAACAGGTGTGAGCACTTGAGGCCTACATGAAGAGACAGAAACAATTACACTGATCGGTGTGTCTTTTACTGGGTGGGTGTAAGTGCACTAGCAATCCTAACTAGGTTATTTAATTCCCGACCCACACCCCACTAAGGCCGTGGTTTGGTGATTGCTTCTAAATCTCACATGTTAGGCTTACAACTGCTATGTAATGGTTTAGAAGAAAAGGAAGCTTCCTGCTAGATCAAAACATAAGTGTGTGTATCAATTTAGTTAGTGCGCTGCCTTTTTTACTTTTGTATTAATTTTGTCTGTTTTTGCTTATGATAATCCTGACATTCAACTTTTTAGGGATTTGGGGTGAGGAGTTCTGATCACCAAAAAGGTTTGTCATGGTTGTTATGAGCTTGATTTGTATCCCTGCTTTTCTAATGTGATTTTTTAATGTGTCTAAGTTTTAGTGTCCTACTCTTTTAGATTGTAAGCTCTTTTGAGCTGGGCCCTTCTAACTATATTGTCAAATGCTGGAGCATCATTTCCATGCCTTTTATTTATTTATTTATTTTTTTGTCCAAGTACATTAATGTACCAAATGTTTATACTAATGTTGAAATAAAAAGTTGACTCTTTTTTGCCTTATGTTTGACTTTTGAAGACTATAAATACATATTTTTTAAATGCAAACTATTCATACCCCTTCAAATCTGCATTAAATCTAGTTGCATACAGAAGTATTTGGTTGTGCACACATGCAAGTCCTTGAGTAAAAAGTGTAATGGGGGAGGGGGAAGAAAAACAAAAAAAACCCTAAAAAAAAACTAAAAAAAAAATCCCTGCTCCAATGCTGAATTTCAGGGCTCTATTAATTCTTTGGTTGACTAGGTAAACCATGAAATATGTCAACTAAATGTTAATTTCTCTCTAAGCACCAAATTAAGAAAAAAATACCCCAATTTTTTTTTTTTTAATTTGGCGTGGGCTCTCCCCCAAAATCCATGCCAAAATTGAAAAATAAAATTGGCATGGGGTCCCCCCCAAAATCCATACCAGGCCCTTTGGGTTTGGCATAGATTTTAAGGGGAACTCCATGCCAAAATTTAAAAAAAAATTGGTGTGTAGTCCTCCCCAAAATCCATACCAGACCCTTATCCAAGCATGCAGCCTGGCAGGATGGGGGGGGGGGACGAGTGAGCGTCCCCCCTTCCTGAACCGTACCAGGCCACATGACCTCAACATGAGGGGTGGGTGCTTTGTTGATGGGGACAAGGGCCTCTTCCCGACAACCCTAACCGGTGGTTGTCGGGGTTTGCGGGGGGGGGGCTTATCGCATTCTGGAAGCCCCCTTATTAAAGGGGGCCACCAGATCCCGGCCCCCTATGTGAATGGGTATGGGGTACATCGTACCCTTACCCATTAACTAAAAAAGTGTCAAAATGTAAAAACAACAAGAGACAGTTTTTGACAATTATTTTATTAGAAAAAATTTTTAAAAAGTGTCCCGCAATGTAAAACTATCATCAATCACGCCATCCAAGGGACCTGAAAAATAGGAAAAAATAAAAATGCTCCGCCTTGATGGAAGGGCTCCTGCCGACTGCTGTCTCTTCGCTTTGACAGCTGTTATATTGGCAAGGGCTGGGCCACCCAGTGATGTACCCGGGTGACCCCGCCCCTTCTGATGTCATATGACATCATGGTGGCCCCGCTCTTGCCAATAAAAGAACTGTCAAAGCACAGAGAGCCCATACCGTGGGTAGCCTCAGATGGAGGCAGAAGCGTTTTGGACATTTTTCTATTTTTCAGGTCCGTCGGGTGGCATGATTGACGATGGATTTACATCGCGGGACACTTTTCTTTATCTTTTAATAAAGAATTTGTCAAAAACTTTCTCTTGTGGTTTTTATTTTTTGACACTTTTTGGTGAATGGGTAGGGGTACAATGTATACCCATTCACATGGGGGGGGGGGATTACATTTTCTTGTTTTTTTATTTTAATTTGATTGTGCACTGGAAAAATAAACACAGCTGCCTATGCCGGTGGGTGGTAGGTTGGCTGGGATTTGAATTCATAACTTGAGTGTTTTGTACACATCACCAAGCCATTGTGCTAAGTATGCCGAGACCTGCATAATAGTGTAGTATGATTAAAGAATGAACATAAATAATTACTGCTTTATAGTCACCTAAAAATCTGAATTAACATGAAAAAATAACATACAACAGATATGTAACTGTAAATGTTCAATACATGTAACTTTACAGAGTAGCAAACATTACTCTGTAATACTCAGTCATAACTGCATTCATTAGCAAAAGAAGAAAACAAACTAGGAATACTAATTGGAATATACATCAATAGATGCACATGAGGTAGAGCACATCTCACATAAAAATGTTTTCTTCACATACAGGGATCATTGTTGCATTGCAGCTCTATATAATTGGCACTTGCAAATCCGCGGAAATGGCGATTAGCGCCAATTCAAAATTTACAAAGGCATGTTTCGCCGCTAATAGCTCGAATGTTAATTTGCACGTTTGCCTAATTGAAGTCTTAATTGGATTAATTGGGCGCTATTAAATGTAGAGCGACCATTAATTCACGGTTTTCTTAGTAAATCAACCCCTCTGACTTATTTTTTTGTTAATATTATCATCTTACTAGTGGCTGGAAATTAGAAACGTAGACCACATGAACCAGTTTGAGTGCCGCTTGCAGTCACTGGCTAAGATTATATGTCTGCAGTTCTTTTGTGAGAGTTGATTCATTTTTTAATTGTGGCGCACAATTTAAGTGTAAGATTTTGTGGAACCACAGCTAAAAATACATTTCTTTGTATCCTCTAGTAGATTATACAAAGGAAAATTGATGGATAAATTACTTTGGCCAGTGAGACAGAAAGCTAATCTGAAAACAAGCAGCTGGCTATAGGATGCCAGAGACGGAAGGAGATCTACTCACTGGAGGTCTCTTTCACTTCATAATCCAGTGGAGGCTGTGTGTGTTCATATTTCTGGATTATATTTCACTTACAATTAATATCATTATTTTCTCTATCTTACTTTCTTTGAAACTATCTAGTTTCTTCAGTCTCCAGAAAAAATGGCCATATTGAATAAAAAGTACATTGAAACAAGTTATCAAAGTATGGTACATGCTATAGAAAATAACATTTTAAAAATATTGTGTCTCTTTACAGTTCTTGTGTTTTAAAAATCACCTAATTTTGGAAAGAAATTTTTGGAAAAAAACAGACCAGAAAATCAAGGCCGCATTAGTAAAGCCTAATTAGAGTCAACACTTTTTTTTTTTACTTTTAGACATTTATTGCAGTTTTTTCCCCTTTGGGATACAAGGTGCCACAAGGACAGTAGGTGATGAAATATCTCTCTAATTGAGACAGCAGCAATACCACCATATTTGTCTAGCTGAGTGGTAAGGGATACGTTAAGGGATGGAGGAATGTGCCTGGGCTCATTTTTCAGGGGTTTGTCGAATTCTACATGAAAATTCTAAACTCAAATTCGAACTACCACTGAAGTCTATGGTGGTGGATCTTAATAAAATCAATGCTAGACATTTTCAAGACTAATAAGCAAGGGATTGTTAAAAAGGGCACAGAGAGCTAGCTACTGCCATGGAGGGCATGTACCAATGCAAAAAAAAAAAAAAGTTCCTTGCAAGATAACGCCATCATCTCACACATAGGCCCCAAGGAATCCCACCTTGTAGGTGAGAGTAGAGAAAGGAATATCTTGAATAGTTGAAAAAGGCAGGTTCTGAAGTGCAGAAACCCCCCACGAGATAGAAAGGGCAGAAACTTTACCTTTGATGGTGCTGAGAGCCAAATGCTGCTCTAGACCCATCCATTTCCCACCAGTCTTTTTTTGCATTTTTGTTACAGATTTACATTGCTTTATCATTTTCAGGTTTCTTTTTAAACTTTTTTTTTTTTCCTTGTAAGGGCCGTTTCACACCTTTGTCGCCCCAAGTCGCCTCAAGTCTCTTGACATGAGAAATCCCATTGAAATGAATGGGGGCCATCTTAATATAGGCTACTCAAGTTGCTCCGACTTCAAGTGGACTTCAGAAAAAGGTTCCTGTACTACTTCAACGTGACTTCTATCCGACTTGTGCCCATAGAATTCAATGTAAGTCGTCTCCAAAGTTGGGTCCCCATCTATATTGAAGCGACATTACAGGGGAAAATTTTTTTTTTTTAAGGCAACCCCCCTTCCTCCCTCCTCCGATTGGCCACAGGCAAAGTCACCTGGCATGGAGGTCACTTCAGGTTGCGTTGCAAGTCGCCCAAAGTCACGCTGAATTTGCCTTGAAGTCGCGTTCAAATCACCTAGCAAAGTCCCCTTTGAAGTCGGATCACCTAGGTGTGAACTGGCCCTAAGGCTATCCTTGCCATGGGCAAGCAAACATGGGCAAAGTTGTAATATCCATGGATTGCTGGGTGTCAAGGATGTTCCACCGACTAAAGGTGGCCCAATATGTGCTTAAGGTACTTCCCAGCCCTGCTGCATGCGTCATGTCAGAGAGGGCTTATACCACAGAGGGGGGAGTTGTGACAAAGGAAATTAATTTTAATAATCTGGGGGGTTCATTGTTTTGTGTGTGTGGTGTTTTTACATTTTTTTCAAGGATGCAGTGCAGTGAAAATAAAACTTGACAGGGGTTCTAACCCTTTCCAGCTGTGTCTAACACATCATAAAGAGTTTTGGCTAGAGATTGACTTTAAGCACTTAAGACTCTATGTGGCTTCTTTACAGATTCTTAAAAAAAAAACAAAAAAAACAGATATATTATTTCCAACCAATTGACCAGCCCATAGCTTTCAGCGGTGTAATGTAACCAAATGTAACTTAACTTGTAAAGTTGTCGGCATGCTTCTCTTGATTTTTGTGACAGATCCAGGGCAAGAAATATAAGTAGACATGAGGTAATGTCCCTGTATTAAGAAAGCACCATGCAGACAACACTAGGCTATCACATTGCCCTAGCAAATCTAATTGCCTGAGAGGTGACCTAACAACTGAGAGCAGAAAATAATATAGCAATGACTTGTGTCTTCCTTTTTAATCAACTAAATATATGTCCATATAAAGTCGAGATAAATACAAACAAAATGTAAAATGACTGCATGCAGTATGCAAACAGTTGGACAGGCAAGCAAGGGACACAACTCTCAGTAAAATGATAAGATTTATTAAACGGTATAAAACCCAAAAACAAATATTTATTATATTGCAGCTTACTCTTCTTAGATGTGATGACTGTGTTCGTTTTCTTTTTTTAGACTGTCTTCTATTTTTATCTGGTGATCCAGCAAGTAAGCACATTTATTTTTTAAAAGAACAAGCTGTCCTGCAGATGTAGGCAGCTATAGGGATGAGACAAATCATTTACTACTGACAGGGGTGCTTCCAATGATCAGCTTATATTTAAAACCTTTATCCCATTAGGAAAGAAACTGTAAATGCTTATAAAGTGTTAGCTGGAGTTTGGCTTCAATTTATTAGTGTATTTAAATCTAATAGCATATCTAACACTCCCCTCTCCCCAGACTGACAATGCTGCTGTCTAGAGGTGCCCCTTGTGCTCCTTCATCCGAAGGGGGTACTCTAATACAGAAGGTGTGTTTTGACCAGATTACCGGTGTCAAAACAGAAGGGAAAAAACGAAGACATTCATCACATCTAATGATAGGTAAGCTGCAATATATTACATTTTTGGCTTTGAAATTTAATAGCACTTTGAGTGTAGCAGTTTAGATTTCTTGGCAATGTCCCTTAAAATTGCTGTTTGTATTTAACATATGCTAGGCCAATTGTTAGGCTAATGTTAGGCTGAAAGCAACAAAGTTAAAATGTGGACCGTACCGATCACAAATCCATTACATTAGCAGCCAGCCATGCATCTGCACTCATGCAGGGTTTCCCCACACATGCCCATAGACCAGTGGTTCTCAACTCCGGTCCTCGGGACCCCCCAACAGGCCAGGTTTGCAGGATAACTGAAATACATCACAGGTGATATCATTTGCTGCTCAGTGATTGCAGTATTCTGGTCTGCATCTCCCCAAGGTAATACTGAAAATCTGGCCTGTTGGTGGGTCCTGAGGACCGGAGTTGAGAACCACTGCCATAGACTGATAGCACAAATCTCATAAAATATCCCCATGTGCATGTGCAGAAAATACTCTATGCATGTGCAGATGTGCCGAGGACCCAGCAACTGGCAGAGTCCTTTAGTATATCTGCGCATGTGCTGTAATGGTGGTGCAGAATGGGGGAGTGAAGCCACAAGAAAATGAGGCTGAAGTTCGACATTAAAGTGTCTGTTACCCCAGCATTTCAAAAATTCTAAAACAAGACATCTCTATTGCTTTATAATATGTGTAATAAGTTAAACATATTATAGTAATAGTTATTAAAGCGTTTGTTACCCCAACACTTCATATTCCAGATATTTGCCTGCTGTAGCATGTACTTGTATGAGAAAGTATCTTATTCTCTTTGCATTGCTTCCTTTGTGTGAAATCCCTGGTTTTCCTACCAGTCCCTCTGTTTCCTATTAAAAACTGACCACGCTAAGCAGCAGAACACAACGTAGTCAGTTATCTAGCTATACCGGGAACTCAGCCTGCTCCCCTCCAATGATCAAACTTGTCCTGACACCCCCCACCCCTGCACAGCCATTGACTGGGAAGCTCAGTGTTCTGTTGCTTCTACTCCCCCAGTTCTTATGCAGCTGAGGACAGAGGGAACAGAATGTGATCACTTACAAATAGGGGGGGAAAAAGGTATTTATAATGTTTTTTATATTTATACATAAATATTTTGCCTTTTGATTACATTTTAACCCACAGGGAGGTCATATATTTGCATGAATTGCTGTCAATACAGCTGTGCAGAGAGCGCACACGCTGCATGCTCTTGGCACAGTTAACGCCGCCTAAGCGAAAGTTTTTGTATCACATGACCGTTGTGACAGCCAATCACAGCAGTCATATGATCTTAAGCCCGGTGTCATAAACCTCTCAAAGGCGCGAAGAGATTAAACTGAATGGGTTGTTTTACAAGGTGAAGTTTACAATCACTTTAAGTCCTCATTCACACAGGAGGAATTGATCTGATTTACATGCATTTAAATGTGCTAAGAGTATGTATTCTGCCTCCGCACACAGTATGAATTATATCATTTAAAATCATTATATGCATTTATATTATATGCATTTCTTGGGTCACAAAAGACAAGCTCAAAAAGCAGTAAAAGCAATGACAAGTTGTAACCAAACTGCTAAATCTATTCACATTTTTCATGTACCTGCAGCTAAAATCATTTCTAATTTTCTAGAGGGTGAGGAAGGCTTACAACCCCAGGAACATTTTGGTTGCTATCTGTTGCCCTGTGAGAAAATATACTGTTTACAATATTGTCACCAGGAAAGTTAAAGTGATTGTAAAGTCATGTTTTTTTTTTTAATAACTAGGTCTTGGCTCCTCCACTTCTGTGTCTGCCCCTATAGCAAGCCGCTTGCTATGGGGGCAGATGTGCAGGCTCGATCCGGAGCCAGTATGTGTGTGTCTACAGACACACACAGTGTAGCTCAGCCCCACCCCCTGTCACTGGGTTTGATTGACAGCAGCAGAAGCCAATGACTTCTGTTGCTATCAGCAAAGCCTGTGAGACCAGCAAAATTGGAGAGAAGACTTGCAGCCAGGCACAGCACTGGATCAATAAAGGTAAGTGTTAGGTAGGAGGATGGAGAGGAACGGGCAGTACAAGGTTTTTTGGGGGGTAAATCAAACTCTGGCCTTCCGCGTGACAGATAGGGATACTTACCACTATACAAACGAGAAGGTGCAAGCTTTTTTACCTTAATGCAGAGAATGCATTGAGGTAAAACATATTTTGTATTTAGAACCACTTTAACCACCTCAGGACCGCCCACCGTCAAATGACGGCGGAGCGGTCCTGCTCTCCCAGCGGGTGGACGTCATATGACGTCCTCCCTTTAAGCCGGGATTGCGCGTTAAAACGACCAGAGTGTCCGAAACGACTATCGTTGTCTTCAGTAACCGAAGA
>BLSH010351732.1:847054-861734 GCA_018402905.1 Glandirana rugosa | reverse complement strand
CCACATCCAATGTGGACAAGCTAACCTTTATTAAAATGAATCAGGCATGGATCCCACAAGACTTGTCTGTACCTTGTGCAGAATAAACATTTAGACCGGACTCACACAGCCATTCATATACTTCTTTTTTTGAATAGGCCTCAATACAAAAAAAAACCATGTTACCAGGCTACCTCCTCCTACTCCTCTACCACCGCCACTTCCACCTACACTGCCACGGTCACGGCCTAGTCAACCTCTAGGCTCCTACTCCACATCCACCCCCCTTCCCGTTTTTTTACTTGATTTTAATTTATTTTCCCTATCCCCATTTATTTGTAGGGCACTTGCCCTAGTTTGAAGATGATTTTAGAACAGTTATATGGCTTCTACCATTAATTAATACTTTTCAGACACAGTTTGAAGATGATCCACATTCACCTCCATTTTTGCTTTTTTTATGTTTTTATTTTTTTTTTAATATATACAGTTATTTCCCTGGCCCCATTTTTTTGTAGGGCACTTGCCCTACCCTTACCCCCATTTTACTTCCTTTTGCAGCCCTCTAGGGCTTTCCAGGACTTTGTTACAGCCATTTTTGTGCATAAAAGTTCGGGTCCCCATTGATTTCAATGGGGTTCGTTGTCCGTGCGATCGTTCGGGTTCCGTCCGGACCCGGACCCGGACTTTGTCCCGAAGTTCGGACAGACCAGCAGAACCCGAACTTCCAGAGGTTCGCTCAACTCTACAGGGGATGCCTGAAATCTGAAAAAAATGAATTTAAAAGAGAAGCAAAAGCTCTGGAGTTTAACATGGTCTCAAGTAAGCCATTAATTACACCTTGTATTGTATCTTATATCCTATCATGTTATGTGTTCTTTACACATTATAATTTTTAAATGTATTTTGTTATAAAAAGGTATGTATGTTCTTGTCTATTCAGTTTAAAAGGACAAGGTCCAGAAGAAACATAAAACGAAATGCGTCGATCATTGTACAACCTGCACATGTATTCAGTATTCGGTACTATGTATCAATCCTGACTTTATGTGATGTATATACCTTGTAGACTGTGTTTATACTCTATGGGTAGCCCTTTGATGCGGGTACCTTAATTCTCCCTTTTGCTTCTCTTTTAAATTGAATGTTACTGTTTTGCTAAATAAAGATGATTTTAATATAATTGGAATATTAGTCTCGTGTGTGCCCATAAAGTCCACCTTTTTCAGAGGGTATCCTCTTTTGTTTTCTCCCATTTATTGTTAGGATGGTGGTATGCTCTTGGAAGCCATTTTTTGTTATACATGAAACAAGTGATCACAGAAGAATATGCATGATTTCAAAATTAGTGGGTCAAAACTTTCCACATAAAAGTGCAGAGATGGATAAAGGTGGGCCCCCAAAAATGCTTCATACATATCATGGTGAAACCACTTCCTCAAGAACACAGGAGTTAGGAGAAGCTGGAGAGCACTTGGAAATACAGGAAAAGAAGCTGCCTAAAATGAAAATGCCTAGTATCAATATACAATGTTTCATATTTACCTTATTAACCACTATTACCAATACTGGGCATTTTCACCCCCTTCCTGCCCAGGTCTGTTTTCAGCTTTCAGCGCTGTCACACTTTGAATGACAAATGTGCAGTCATGCAACATTGTACCCATAAACAATTTTTATCATTTTTTTAGACATACTGTATAGAGCTTTCTTTTGGAGGTATTTAACCACACTTCAGCCCTGGAAGGTTTACCCCCCACTTCATGACCAGGCCACTTTTTGCGATACAGCACTGCGTTACCTTAACTGACAATTGCGCGGTCGTGCAACATTGTACACAAATAAAATTGATGTCCTTTTTCCCTCTGCGGTTTTTTATTTTTTGCGCTATAAACATAAATAAAATGACAATTTTGAAAAAAAAAAACAATATTTTTTACTTTCTGCTATAAAACATATCCAATAAAAAAAATGTAAAAAATCAAATTTCTTCATCAATTTAGGGCAATATGAATTCTGCTACATATTTTTGGTATAAAAATTCCCAAATCCAATACTAAGCGTATATTTGGCTGGTTTGCGCAAAAGTTATAGCGTCTGCAACCTGGGGGATATTTTTATGGAATTTTTATTTATTTAATTTTTTTTAATAGCAATGGCGGCGATCAGTGCTAAAAAATATGCACTGTTACTGTACTAATGACACTGACAGGGAAAGGGTTAACATCAGGGGCAATCAAAGGGTTAAGTGTGCTCCTAGGGAGTGCTTTCCAACTGTGGGGGGGAATGTTGTGACTGGAGGAAGACAGAGATCTGTGTTTCTGCTTAGCAAAAACAATCTCCATCTTCCTCTCTCACAGAACGGCAGTCTGCCTTGTTTACATTTTTCTGCCTCTCCAGAGAACGATTGGCCCCAGCAGACATTGCGCGTCCCAGACCCTGTGCACGAAATAACGTACCTGTATGTGATTTCGCACAGGAGGGCCACCCTGCCGCAGTATATCTGTGTGGGGCGGTCCATAAGTAGTTAATCACCACTGGGTTTTTTATATTTTATTTAACAAACAAAAAAAGACTGAAATTTAGAAGAGAAACCTTTTTTCTTAGTTTCTGCTATAAAATTTTGCAAATAAATAACTTTTCTTCTTCACTGATGACCACTGATGGGCAGCACTGATGAGGTGGCACTGGTGAGCATTGATGATGAGGAACTGATGGGGCCGCACTGATGGGCACTGATAGGCGATACAGATGCGGGGGTACTGATAGGCAGCACTGATGGGCACTGATAGGTTGCACTGATTGGCACTGATGGGGCTGCACTGGTAATAAGTGTAAATGATGTTCTGACAGGCTTGCCAGTTAACGGCTCTACTTTCCTCCCACTGACACAGCGTGGGAGGAAAGGAATTCTAATAACCAGCAAGTCTGTCTACATGTAATCAGTTGTGATTGGACACAGCTGATCACATGGTAAGGGTCCACTGTGATTGGCCCTTTACCCTGATCTGTGATCAGCTGTGTCCTAAGGACAGTGTGGTCACAGAGCGTGCCCGACAGTGGCGGCTAGTGAAGTTTTAGGATGAGGGTGCATGACCCCGCCCTTCCTTTTTGATCCCTCCCATATCTCATAAGCCCCACCCCTTATTGAATCCATCCACTCTCTCCCTTGTATTTTACATATTGTGTCAGGAGTTTACAGCTCGGCATCACAGGACAGGGTATACAGTCCAGCATCATAGGACAGGAGTATACAGCCCAGCATCACAGGACAGAGTATACAGCTCAGCATCACAGAACAGAGTATACAGCCTAGCATCACAGGACAGGAGTATACAACCCCAGCACCACAGGGCAGAGTATACAGCTCAGCTTTACAGGACAGAGTATACAGCCCCAGCATCAAAGGACAGATGTATACAGCCCCAGCATCACAGGACAGGAGTATACAGCCCCAGCATCACAGGACAGAGTATACAGCCCAGCATCACAGGACAGAATATACAGCTCAGCATCACAGGGAAGAGTATACAGCCCCAGCATCACAGGACAGGAGTATACAGCCCCGGCATCAAAGGACATATGTATACAGCGCCAGCATCACAGGACATGAGTATACAGCCCCAGCATCACAGGACAGAGTATACAGCCCAGCATCACAGGACAGAGTATACAGCTCAGCATCACAGGACAGAGTATACAGCCCCAGCATCACAGGACAGGAGTATACAGCCCTAGCATCACAGGACAGGAGTATATAGCCCCAGCATCACAGGACAGAGAATACAGCTCAGCATCACAGACAGGAGTATACAGCTCAGCATCACAGGACAGAGTATACACAGGTAGGATATATATATTCAGTATCACAGGTAAGGCTATATAGCCAGTATCACAGGTTGGTAGGGGTATATAGCCAGTGTCACAGGTAGGTAGTGGTATATAGCTCAGTGTCACAGGTAGGTAGGGGTATATAGCCCAGTATCACAGGTAGGTAGGGATATATAGCATCACAGGACAGGAGTATACAGCCTCTGTATCACAGGACAGAGTATACAGCATCACAGGACAGACAGGAGTATACAGCTCAGCATCACAGGACAGAATATACATCCCAGCATCACAAGTAGGATATATAGCCAGTATCACAGAAAAGTAGGGGTCTATAGCCAGTATCACAGGTAGGTAGGGGTATATAGCCCAGTATCACAGGTAGGAAGGGGTATACAGCCCAATATCACAGGTAGGTAGGGGTATATAGCCAAGTATAGCAGGTAGGTAGGGGTATATAGCCCAGTATCACAGGTAGGTAGGGGTATATAGCCAGCATCACAGGTAGGTAGGTGTACATAGCCCAGTATCACAGGTAGATAGCGGTATATAGCCCAGT
Organism: Glandirana rugosa; assembly: GCA_018402905.1. NCBI lineage: Eukaryota > Metazoa > Chordata > Amphibia > Anura > Ranidae > Glandirana > Glandirana rugosa. The sequence goes on along the minus strand of BLSH010351732.1, from coordinate 857,365 downwards.
ATCACAGGTAGGTAGGGGTATATAGCCAGTATCAAAGGTAGGTAGGGGTATATAGCCCAGTATCACAGGCAGGTAGGGGTATATAGCCCAGTATCATAGGTAGGTTGGGGTATATAGCCAGTATCACAGGTAGGCAGGGGTATATAGCCCAGAATCACAGATAGGTAGGAGTATATAGCCCAGTATCACAAGTAGGTAAGGGTATATAGCCAGTATCACAGGTAGGTAGGGGTATATAGCCCAGTATCACAGGTAGGTAGGGGTATATAGCCCAGTATCACAGGTAGTTAGGGGTATATATTCCAGTATCACAGGCAGATAGCGGTATATAGCCCAGTATCACAGGTAGGTAGGGGTATATAGCCAGTATCACAGGTAGGTAGGGGTATATAGCCCAGTATCACAGGCAGGTAGGGGTATATAGCCCAGTATCATAGGTAGGTTGGGGTATATAGCCAGTATCACAGGTAGGCAGGGGTATATAGCCCAGAATCACAGATAGGTAGGAGTATATAGCCCAGTATCACAAGTAGGTAAGGGTATATAGCCAGTATCACAGGTAGGTAGGGGTATATAGCCCAGTATCACAGGCAGGTAGGGGTATATAGCCCAGTATCACAGGTAGGTTGGGGTATATAGCCAGTATCACAGGTAGGTAGGGGTATATAGCCCAGAATCACAGATAGGTAGGAGTAGATAGCCCAGTATCACAAGTAGGTAAGGGTATATAGCCAGTATCACAGGTAGGTAGGGGTATATAGCCCAGTATCACAGGTAGTTAGGGGTATATAGCCCAGTATCATAGGTAGGGTATAGCCAGAGCACAGCCCTCCCCGTGGCCGCGGGACTCATGGCTCTGACAGCACCCGACCGCCGCGGGAGGTCCGGAACTTACCGGGCTGTGGAGAGAGAGGATCCTCCTGTGTCTCCACTCTCCTCTCCACAGCGTGGTCAGCAGCGGCGGCAGACGGAGCATGTTTCCTTCTTGCAAAGCGCAGGCATCTGATAGGATCACCTGGTGCTTAGGCTAGTAGGGAAACAGGTCTTACCGACCTGGCCCCTGATTGGCAAGGAGGACCCCTAGTGTGAAAATAGCAAAAATTAATTCACTATCATCAGACAATAGAGTGGGATCGGGGTGCACTCTCTGCGCCCCGAGCCCACCCTACTTTGAAGCCAATTATAGCCTCTGATTCTAATCACGTGCTTCAAAGGAAACACCCTCCCGCCTATCCCCACAATTGTAATCTATGCATCTGGCGTCCTGAAAGGGGCCCTGTGGCAGAGGTGTTGGGCGGCAGCACCCTCAATGCACGGGCCGCCACTGCCAATGCATGCTGCAGGAGGTGCACAGGGGGCAGGGTTCTGGGATGCCTTCCCAGCACTGGATGACCTTTTGGTCATATCGTGTTTGGGAAGTTGTTAAAGTTAAGTATTTTTTTAAAGGAATTTATATAAACCTAAATTTACAAGTACAAAACAGTAGTTCCCGGTAAATGCTTTCATTATAATATTCAGAGCAAATGTTGTTTTCACGTATTTTTCAAAAAAACTAAATTAAATTGAGCATTGTTTCAACTTATTCACTAAGGTAGGTGAACATTCACACTGCAAAGAGACAATTCTATAAACCTTAAAGTGATCTTAAAGCTTTGTTTTTTATTTCTAAAAATAAAAAACATGTTATACTTACCTGCTCTGTGCAGTGATTTTGCACAGAGCAGCTCCGATCCTCCTCTTCTCACATCCCCTGAAGTTTTGTGGCTTTTTTTATCTTTATACAGTAGTATGGTGTGATTTTCTTTTTACTGATTTTTTTTTGTTCTTCCATCACAGTGCTTTATGCTAGCAGAGCTCAGTAAAAGCCACACCTCTCAGCACAGATTCTACATTTAGTGCCATTTAGCTTATATTGTCTTTATAAGACAATCTGTACAACTGCTGTAACAGCAAATAGAGGCAAGACTGTAAAAAAAAAGGGTTTACTCAACAGCCACCCTTTACAGCTGAACATATTTGCCTACCTTTTGTTCCCCAACAAATACTTTGCAGGTGAGAGGAAAGAGAAGTAAATTTGGAGCTTGTATAGGACTAAGGACTCCATTCTTCACCATGTAACTTTGTCAGGTGTGTAAGCTTACTAGTGCTGTCACAAAGGAGAAAGGGGAGTGAGTCACAAGATCCCATTACCCATAAGTAGCAGGTAGTTCTCTTCACTTGCGATGGTCAAACAGAGTGGCGGCAAGGAAAGGGAAGGTGTGCAGCTGGAGAGGGTGGTAGTTAATTGAACCTGTTGCTTTGTCCTGCATAGACACAAAATAAGTTCACTTTAATATGGTGTCTCTTTTCTCAAAGGTGAGGAGATGCTGTCTTATCTTTATGTATAGTGTTGGAAACTCAGGCTAGTCAAAGTTTTGATCCAATCTTTTCTGAGAGTCCTATCTATTTCCCACATTGCTTCCTGAACCACATAGGCTGTTAGCCTTCTTTGCCCTTTTTGTGACAATCACTTGGCACTGCTCATAGGTTGGTATAAAATATATTAGAGGCCATTAGAAATGAAGATGAGTAAGGCAATGGAAATGGTCTGTATCCTCAACTGGCACCATAATGCAAAAGATAAAATCTAGGTCACCCTTGAGAAATCTCTTGTGGGCTGAAACTTGGCAGGGGCACCATAGATACAGAAGGATTGCTAGAGGTTTATCCACCTGGACATCCCCATTTACCCTAGCCACCCTCCAAGTATGGGACCAGGTGAATAGAGAGGGTACATTGTCCCCACTGATATCTCCCTAGGCACAGTTTCCTTGGTTCTTACAAGGTGAATATGTGAACGAGGGATGGAGACACTAAATGTTCCAAACTGGAACACCTGCAGGTCGCTTTTTACCTTTGGAGAGGCTTAGACAAACCTATGGTAGCTTCCCTATGGACACCTGGCACTATAGACAACTGCATGACTTTTTGCAGAAATTACATCCCAAATGGAGATCTGATGAACCCTAACAGCTCTTGAATCTATGTGTGTCTCTGATGGGGACTCATGACACCTTTTATTACAAACGTATATTAATTACTGCATTTCCACCATTCCCAGACACCTCCTAATTTTGTGAGAATGAGAATTGGAACTGGGACTGAACTTCACATTCACCCAATTGCAAAAAAAATCACAAAGTTATCTCATGTATCATCTAAGACCCAAATTTTTCTCCTGCTGGTATAAGATGCCTTCACGATGGGCCAAGATCTTTCTGGGAGCGTTGGTGAGGCTGTGCTTAGGAGGGTGCATTTATGCACCAATGGTGACATTGCCCCAAAATTCAAAAATGCTGTAAAGACATTCTCCTTGGATTCAGAAAACCACACAAACTGCATAGCTAGTGCATACACATTTTGGCTGGTGTAGCTGTCAGTAATGGCAAGCTTGGAGGTGGATTTCCTCAGTGCTTTTTCTCAGGTAACAAGTTGGTGATGACTAGTTGACCTTCACATTCTATCATACACAGAAATGGCCATGGAATACCCCTAAAGTCGAGGGAAGACACTATCCTGTAAATAGGTAAAAGTTGTTTGTGCTAAAGCATCCATTACCTCATTATCATATTGAAAGTGGTTCTAAAATCAAAATGTTACTTTACCTTTATGCATTCTCTGCATTAAGGTTAAAAAAACACTACTTACCTGGTAAGAGCAGTGGGAGCCATAGGCTGTCAGTCAAACTCCTGTGAGGATGGAGCGGCTTACCTTGTGGCTTACTATGCTACCAGCTCGGGAAAACGCATGCACAGGTGCCTCCATAGCACCTGGCTTGAGCCCGGAGGAAAACGGAGCAGATAGCAGCAGTGGTGGTCTTTCAAAGAGAAGAAAAGGGGCCGTTCCTTGAAATATTGTTGCAGAGAGCAGGTAAGTATAACATCATTAAAAAAAAAAAAACCTTTCACTTTAATGAACGCTAACCAAAACACCTCTCTGTGTGTTAGAAGTCTCAGTATTTCCATGGATATTCAATGTTAAGTAAATAGTACAACTTATTTAGAATGTGAAATTAAATCCTTAACACCTCAGCTGCAGAAACGTGGGATGACAAGATGCATAGACACATACATCAAATCACTAGACCATATGTTTTACTGTATGTCTGTACATCTCCAATTAAATGCAGCTACTGTAGCAAATGTATTCATGGTGATAGCCATGTAGGGCTGGTTCACACAGAGGCGATCTGACTTCAGGCGCGACTTTGCTAGGCGATTTGAACGTGACTTTAACGCAAATTTCAGCATGGTTTTGGGCGACTTACAACGCGACTTAAAGCGACCTCCATGCCAGGCGGCTTTGCCTGTGGCCAATCAGAGAAAGGAGGGTGGGGGTTGCCTGGGTAATTCGTGGGGAGTAACTGGGTAAATTATTTTCTTTTTCTTGTAAAGTCGCTTTAATATAGATGGGGATCCGACTTGGAGGCGACTTCCATTGAATTCTATGGGCACAAGTCAGATAGAAGTCGCCTTGAAGTAGTACAGGAACCTTTTTTGAAGTCGTAACGACTTCAGTAGTGTACATTAAGAGGGCTGTCATTCATTTCAAAGGGATTTCTGATGTCAAGTGACTTGGGGCGACTTTGGGCGGATCCCAAGTCGCTGTAGTGTGAACAGAGCCTTAACCTTCAGAGTGCTACAACTTATACTAGTGAATAACTAATAAATGTGCTATACAGTGTTTATGTAGTTAGAGAGACACTGTACTAACAACTTCTGTTACCCTGTATGGGCAAGGCACAAGTTCGTTTTAAGGCACCCATGTTGCATGTGTACAAATAAATACATCAAAGGAGTAGGAGAATGTTTTTAAAGTGCATTTCCACTTTTGCAGTCAAATTTAAAAACATTTTTTAAAATATTTCTTAAGTTTTAGATGTCTCTTAGGAGAATGGCTGACAGCAAGGTTTTTTGAACAATGTTAGAGTGAGCCTATCCCAAGTCTGTCCTCACGACATACAATGCAAGAAGCAAGAAGATGTATCTGCACAGTACAGACAGGGTTATTTATGGCAAACACAGCTGTCCAGCCCCTCATAAACAAAGAGAGCTATGTAGGATTTTTCCATTCTAGAGAGTTCAGATTGCTAAAAAAAGGTAATCTGCAATCATTTTTAAATATTTTTTTTAAGTTATGCTATGTGAATGGGGACAGGTAACAAGTATTAAGCAAGCATTATCCCAGTTTGGCTACAGAAGTGAAAATACACTTTCATCCACAGTGGAAATATGTGTCCATCCAAAGTCCAAACCAAAGGTTTAATGCCAGATTGAATCACCCTATGGTTCCTGTTCTGTATGTCACATCTCTACCCTGCTACTGAGGCTAATATACCTAAAGAGAGTATCTTATCTCTCCTGTTACATTCTTTGTTTGTTAAATCAGTTTAGAATTCAGAAAAAAAACGAAAGTGCTATTAAACCCAAAGGGAAACATTTATTGTGTTGCAGCTTACCAGTCCTTAGATGTGATGTCTGCATTTGTTTTCTTTTTTAGGCTTTCTTTCCCTTGTTTTCACCTGGTTATCTGGCCAGTAAGTCTATTTTTAAATAGAACAAGCTGTCCTGCAGATGTAGCAGTTAGAGGGTTGACATAAACCATTTATCACTGATAGGGGTGCTTACAATGGTCAGCTTTTGTTCATTTATGTAAAACCTTTACCCCCCCCCCCCCCCCCGAAAAAAAAAAAACTGTTGCTGTACCTGCTTATAAAGTGTTAGTTGTAAAAAAATAATCTATACATCTCCTTTAATGATAGCAAATCAACTGGGAACCCTGCTTCCAGTCTCCAAGCAGTAGGAAATAGTTGTTGATGCCTCCTGCCAATATCCACTCACAAATTAAGTTTTTAATGAATGTCATTTGTATAAATGAGCTTAGACTCTTGGGATATCCTTTTCCATCCATATTCACTTCATTCAATACTGTAGTGTTCATCAAACTAGCCATATACTCACAATTCTAACTATATCTTATCCTTCTACAACCAAAAAGAAAATAACAGGGACATTAACATTTTCCACTGCTATAGAATAACCTCTTGTTGCCCAAACAATACCTGTTGCATTCACCCACATTCAAGTGTTTTTAGATTTTTGTAAAACAGCACATCAGATCATGGCGGGACCAGTGACAGTGGCTGGGAATTATTCAGCTATCTGCTCCCTGCTCAGACCTGTGATCATAGTGCCTGGCAGAGTGGAGTCTTTCAACATCGATGTCCTTTGCAGCCCTTAGATGTCATGTGGCCATATGCCAGGAGCTACGAACAAAGCTAATGCTGGAAGATTTATCGCAATAAACCATGGCCCATAGGAACGCCCACTTTTCTTTATGCTCATCAACACTTTACATAGTACACTTTCTTTAGCTCACAGAAATCTGTCTGTACCATGAAAAAGCGTATGGTTGCATTTGCACTCCCGGTTCCCAGTTCTTCTTTGGATATAGCTTTTATGTACTATGGTCTGTGTAGCACCCTCTAGTGTGCTAGGTTTGTTAGTGTAGACTGGTTAGTGTAGGGACATTTAGTTTAGCTCAGGGCTGTGAATCTAGGTCAGGATTCAGTGGCTCAGGGCTGGGCGACTCATCCTAGCAGCCTCTCTGGTTCCTGCCCCTGTTTTCTGGGACATCGGAGAATATTCTAAACATAGTGAGTGAATGCTAGGAGGAGCTGCTTGGAATACTTATGAGGGCCTCAGCCAATCCCCAGTAAAGTGGTGGCAGGGGGCGGGCTACCTCATAAATAGGCATGAGTCATGCCAGGAGGGGCAGCCTCGTGGCATATGGAAGATGGAGTGCTGAGGAGACTGTCAGTGGCCCTCAGGGATGCCCCCTAGTCTGGGGGGGGGTGACCTTGGGCCGACGCTCGGGTGCTGGAAGGATCCTGCCAAAATACATGGAGGAAGCCCTACCTGGATGCATGGGAGCAAGGAAAGAGGACAGCAGAAGCATGTCAACACTACTGGGAGATCTCCAAAGAATCAGCTGGGTGGACCGGTTAGTGTCAGTCTGGAGGACTGTGGTGGAGAATTTAGCCTGGAGGGCTATTAAAGGGGCAGCTGCAGCCAGGTGGGTTGGCAGTGCCTGAAGAGGTGGTGCTGGGATCCGTAACCACAGGAGTATGAGTACAAGCTGGACACTGTAATACTTGGCTAAACAACCAATGGGCCTCGGGTTGCTGCTTGTAATGAGCTATTGCCTTAATCTTACTGAGTGACTGTCAGATCTTCACGCAGTGATCCAGTTGGGTTCTGCAAGCAAGTGTGTGCTGGAGGAAGAAGTGGACTTGTACATATAAGACTTTATGTAGGAATTTGTCCCTGAAGTTGTTGACGTCAAGTGGGCATCCCATAACTTCCCATCCCTAAGTTATTACCCTCATTAAAAAACAGCGGAGGAGATCCAGTTTATAGACACCTCAGTTGTTGTTATCTATGCCATTGTTTGATTTTTCTTGTTTTGGGGATGCTAATTTCCAAGTGCCCTCTATTTATTACATGTACCAATACATTTTTGATATTTTTAAAAAAATTGTTTTGGTCTCGTGTGGGTGCCAGTAAGGTCCATCAGCTGCAGGACAAGCTCTTGCATTGTTTTTCAATAAAAAATAATGTCACAGACTGTTCTCTCTCTGTGAGGTGTACAACATATCCATACTATACAGAAGAGCATAGTGTAAAACTACTACTTTTAGTTACATAGAAAGGCCTACATTTAAAAATGTAACCTGTTTCTAAAGAAAGCATAACTAGTGCTGCTTCTGTCATGGCACAAGGTGACAATACAGTTGAGTACCGTATGTGATATTTTTATTTGAACTCAGATGATTTTTCATAACAACCCTTTGGTACATCTACTTCCTTTTTTTTGCCCATGTAGTAATTCTTAGACCCCTTTCACACTGAGGCGCTTTACAGGCGCTATTTAGCTAAAAATAGCGGCTCAAAAATCCCCCCCCAATGTGAAAGCCCTCAGTGCTTTCACACTGGGGCGGTGCGCTTGTGGGACGTTACAAAAAGTCCTGCAAGAAGCATCTTTGGGGCGGTTAGGGGAGCGGTGTATATACCGCCCCTGCCATTGAAATCAATGGCAAGCAATTCTGAAGCGGCTGCAAACCGCCTCGTTAGCGCGGAGCGCCGACACTTTTAACCCCTTGTGGGGGGTTAAAAGCGCCGCTCTCCCACCTACATAGCGGAGCCATATCGCTGGTAAAACTCTGCTAAAACTAGCAGGGTTTTACCACGACCACGGCTACCTGTGCAGTGTGAAAGTAGCATTAGTGCAAATAAAAAATGATTATGTACAGTACTTAAAGCAGAACTTCACCCAAAAGGGGAAGTTACGATTTTTCGCCTTCTCACTCCCTGCTCTATCACTTTTGGATATTTTTTCTTTTTTTTTTTTGAGGGGGGGACCTGGTTTTGACAGGTACTCACTCACACTTCTGCTCATATCGCCTAGGTGATCTGAGGGGACGTTGCCCCCCCCCCCCTCTGTGCCCAAAGCTTTCTGGGACACGTTCCCAGAAGGCTGCAGGACAATTCACAAAGCCCAGCATGGCTCATGCATGCTCAATGGAAGCTGGCTGTGACGCTGCAAGGAGTCACAGCCGGCTTCCCTTTGTAAATGTGCCAGTACCGGGGATCTTAAGACTGGCAAAGAACCGGTCCAAGTGAGGACGGTGCTGGATCCTTAAACAGGTAAGTGCTAAGTGCTAATACAGCCCTAAGATCCTCTAAATCTGGCATTGTAACAAGAACACTAATTTGGTTTCAATCACCTTAATAGTGCAATGTGAGAATCTCAAGGGGCAGATCTTCAAAGGGTAGAGGGCATTGCTTCAGGCATGCTAGCAGACCATTACTGATATTATGCAAAGAGCATTGTAGACAAAAGGAATGTGGCCTTACATTGGCATTGCTGGCTATGGAGGTTTTGAAAGACAGAATATTATTAAAATCTGCCTTAACACACAAAAGAACAGATGACACCCATGTTAATGACATTTAGCATTATGCATATATGGTTTCCAAATATCTAACAATATGAAAGTAAATCCTAAAAATATACAACCCGTTCACAAGAATTCCCTTGGATGTCTTCCTGTGACTTCATTATGCTACGTGCTTTGCATTGCTGCATTATAGAATTACAGTTGGAGAATGCTGAGGCCAGGCTATGAGCCTACTGCCACTTTTCACTTACAGACCCATGCATAAACTGTGCAACAAGTATATAAAGATTAAGAATGCATTTTATAGCAGTGGCTTATAAAATATATTTAAGAATTACATCCTGGAAGGTTAGATGTATCATCTGTGTTAGATGATTGGTTGGTAGAAGATACTTTATTCTGTTCAAGTGTTTTATGTTAACATTTGTATAGCAATAGTATGTCATTATTGGACAGTACCAGTCCCAAAACAGTATTGTATTTAACTTATTTAGATATTGAATTGTTCTCTTACCATTGTTTTAAATTATGGCAACCACCTTCATGGTTCACATAATTCAGTTTCCCCTGTCTTACAAAAGACATCATCTTTCTGATAAAGACAGTCTCCTGTACAGCACCCATATCTTGCCAGACTCTCAGCAGCTCTGTAATGGCATAGATTGCATCCAACATTAGATCACTATTAGAAGTGATATGTTTCTGCATACCTGGATAAATGGATCTGAAGCAGATCTCCACTAACCAGATCTAGAACCCCATAAAGAAAGAAAGTGTTAAAAATATATATTTTCTTAAAAAAAAACCCTCTCCAGATTCACAACAATGACATCTGATTATCTAGATGACATTTGCATTGACTTTGCAAGCATCAAATGTTCTTACACATGACCGCATTTGTTTTTTTAGCAATTACAAATCTGTGAATAAAATAGCAGTCATAACAATTTGTGCCTTTGCCCAGGGCCATCTTAATAGGATTATGGGCCCCTGGGCAAAATAATGCACCGGGGCCCCTTCAAGCCTGCCCCAATTTTCGCACCTACTCCCCAGAATAAGCCCACGTTCACACAGTACACATTCTTGTAAACTACGAACGTTTCAGTTACGTTTACAGTAGATCTATTAGTCTACAGTAACAACACTTAGACCTCTCCCAAAAAAAAATTCTTTTATATATAAAAATTGTGAAAGAAAGAAATACCCCAAGATCTAGACCAATCACCTCTAGACGAAGTCTAGGTAAATAGGTCCATACGTCTTTGTATAGTGAAGATTATCACTAGATTACAACCTACGTTAGATACGGTAAT
>BLSH010351732.1:828654-844159 GCA_018402905.1 Glandirana rugosa | reverse complement strand
GGGGTAGATATGCGGGGGGTAGATATGCACGGGGGTAGATATGCGGGAGGTAGATATGCACGGGGGTAGATATGTGGGGGGTAGATATGTGGGGGGTAGTTATGCAGGGGGTAGATATGAGGGGGGGTAGTTATGCACGGGGGAGGGATACAGAGGTGCTAGTTATGCACAGGGGGTAGTTATAAAAAATTAATTCAGCTATAAAAAAATATAATTCATCTTTAGCTATATATATCAGTTAGAGCGCTGCTTGGCGCTCAGATCACTCACCACATGTCTCTGCTGTCAATGCACGGGGCGGGGGCGGGCCCGAGCATGACGTCAGTCAGGAGGAGGGGAGACCCGGGAGACCCGGTGAGTCATCCAAGCGCCGTGCGGCGCTCTTAATGAGATACTGACTCTAACTGAGGCAAAGGGGAGAGAGGAGAGAAGCGGCTTCCATTTAAATGTAGCCCGCGGCGTGCGGGAACCATGACAACCCGTACACGCCGCGGGCATTCATTCCACCAGGGACATGGATCAGTTTAGTTGCGGGACACCTGGGGCAGATGGGGCCCCATGAGCACTTGGGGCCCCTGGTCCGTGCCCAGGTGTGCCCGCTCAGTAAGACGGCCCTGCCTTTGCCAAACTAAGTTGACCTTATCTCAGTATTATGGGGGGTAAAACGCTCATATATTAAAGTGTAAGTAAACCCTTTATGTAAACTTGTACCTACAGGTAAGCCTATAATAAGGTTTACCTGTAGGTACCGTGAATATCTCCTAATCCTGCACAATTTAGGACATATTGACACTGCAATATAGCTGGTGATATCACCGGCGCATGAGCCCTGAAGGTACGGTATACCAGCGCCGTCCCTTCAGAGCTCTGTGCCGCAGTCCATGGTGTCATTGCGGCGCAGCCTATCAGACGGCCAGAGGATGTGAACCAGGAAGGAAGACTGGGTGAAGATGGAAGTGCCTCTCAGCAGTGAAAGCTGGAGGGCTTTGTTCTATGGTAAGTATTTCATAATGTGTAAGTATGCGATGCATACATTATACCGCTTTAAAACACAAATGTTCGCCTCTTTAAACTTTAGTGTTTTGCTAGGTTACGTAAAAATGCACTTATGTGGGAGCGTGGCCTGGAGCGCGATGTGAGAGGACGTGTGGCGTGAGAGCTCCGGGTTTACACAATCCTGATACCAGAATCCTGCCTTGGCTGGATCCAACACTGCAACCTCACTAACACGTCTCTGCACCAAGGGGACCATGTTGCCCCCAAAAACAGCCAAGGACGCCACCGCTAAGCTTGTGAAATACAAGCTCCAGGATAAAGACCCGCCAGCAGAAAAGGGCGTTGAGGCCTCCTCTTCCGGTGCGGAACCCATCGCGTCGGAATTCAGAGTACAGGAAGCTATAGCCCAGTGCCAAGGCACCTTAATAATGAAGATCGAGGAGGTCAAGATCGACATCTCCCTTCTCCATCAGGACCGCTCCACGCTACAGGACCAGGTCACGGAGGTGGAGACCCGGATCAGTGCAGCGGAGAACATTTTACATCCCCTTCGGCATGATACCAGGAAAATTTCAGGAGGCTAAACGGAGGCTCAGGGGGCTACACCTTAAGTATGCCATGCTGTACCCAGCCCGACTGCAGGTGGAAGAGGACGGCAGGGCTCATTTCTTCGAGACCCCCTAGTCAGCGATGGACTGAATGGACTGATCCCATGCTGGAATACTACAAACCGTGTGGACACGCTGTACTGTGAGTAGCTTGGAATAATCACCTGAGGCAATACAACCCTGTTTTTACCTTTATTATTGGGCACATGGTCCCCCCCTTCTTTCCACCATCACATACTGTAGTGAGACTGCATGTTACCATACACTTTGGTCATTTGTTGCTGGGGGCAATGATCCATAACATAGCTTATGTATCCTGGGGACATAGCCCTGACCAGCGCGGTAACCTGTCTGGGACATATCTGGAGGCCACCACTATGGAGTTGCCCGTGCTATATTGGATTGTTGATGATTCTTCACCCAAAGGCCCCTCACCAACTTTGCTATACTGGGCTCACAAATATGAAACACCGCATTCAGAGAATATGTCGCCCCAAACAATGGGATACTTACCTCTGGTTTTCTTTGTTTTTCCGGGTTTTTTGTTTTCCCCTCTGCATGCCGCTGTATGCAAGGTCTAGTTACAGGGTTTTTTTTATTGGCGGCCATTTGCCTTCTACTAGGGGAAGATATCAGCCCCACTTTGAGGACTGCACCTCCAGTCAACTGGTTGCACTGGATAACTGTTACTAACTTTTGTGTTTCGGGCAATATGCTCGCATTATGTTGGGGAGATGCCGAGCTGGGTGGGGGGTGTGTTATTACCGTTCTTGGACAAGTTCGTCCATCTGAGTTTTTATTATTATTATTATTATTAAGATGTGTAAAGCTGCTAGGAATACACAACAAGTCCTTTACGTCAACAGTTCTACCAGTAGCCCTGTGTGGCATATGTGATATATGTGGTATTGATTCATTGTATGGAGATATGTTTGTCCTGTGCGTCCGTCCGCATGTCAGGTCCCTACGGCACATTCATTCCCCCCCCACTCCCCAGGGGTTCTACTAAAATACTGACCTGGAACGTCAGAGGGCTCTGGGATACCATCAAACGGACAGCAGTCCTGACATTCCTTAAGGCTCAAAAAGCCGATATTATCGCTCTTGTTGAAACGCACATCATGGGCCACTTGCAAGGAGCACTTAGGAGACCCTGGGTGGGGTGGGTTTTCCACTCGACATACTCACAGTACTCTAGGGGTGTCTCTGTACTTATCAGTAAGAATGTGCCGTTCAAGCTATTTTCAGTGCGGACTGACCCGCAGGGTCAATATGCTGCAATTAGTGGTTCCTCCATTTTGATATTGGTGTGTTACATCCCCCCTCCATATAACTCTACGGTTGTAAAGGAGGGCCTAGCTTTCGTTGCCCACTACCCCACGGTCCTGGTGGTGTAGATGGGCGATTTTACCATGGTACTGACCTCTGCCCTTGACAGGCTGGGTGTGGGGGGGGGGGCTGGGGAACTATCCTCGGCCCCTACTACATTTGGCCGCTTAATGACTGAATTTGCACTGACAGACTCTTGGAGGCATATTCTCCTGTTTTTCTACCACCCATAGAACGATGTCCAGAATCAATTTTCCTTTCCACTGTGCTTCTACCCAAGTTGAAGGCAGTGGGCTTTGCACCCAGACACTTATCAGATCATGCCCCCTATTGGGCAACCCTACAATTGTACACTGCCCATCCTGAGCCACAGTGGAAACTTAATCCACACTGGCTCTCTGCAATAGAGGACCACCCAGGCATTTCTAGCGAGTTCCAGTTCTTCTTAGACACTAACCTGGGGTCATCCTCGGTGGGGGCAGCGTGGGAGGCCTTCAAGTTACACGCAAAAATGACACTCTCTACCCGCATTAATCAACACAAATCTAATGCTAAACTGGCAATGCAACAGGCCACAGATTATCTCCATCACCTTGAAGCCACCTTCACGCAAAACCCCTCTACCCAAAACAGTGAGGATCTTAAACTGAATGCCCGGCTAGTAGCTCACCTACACATAGAAAAAGCTAAACAGCACCTTTTCTTTGCCAGACAGCGAGTCTTTGAGCATGGCAAACGGGCTGGGAAACTGCTGGCTTATCTTGCCCACTTCGATACAACTCCCCCCAGTAGTGGTGACCCGGACAACCCCTGACGGCAAGCAAGCCACCACACCTCCACAAGTGACTGGCAAAGTTTGGTGTTATTATGCAGACTTATACACCTCCCGACGTACCATTACACCCCAACAAACCGAGGAATATCTACGAGATATACCTCTTCCACAGCTCTCGGGAAAGGAGGTCAAACTCCTTGAGGCCCCCATTACCCCAGAAGACATTTCAACGGCCATCTCACAACTGGCTAGATCCAAGGCCTCTGGCACCGACGGCCTACCCCTCGAATTTTACTCAACGTATGCCGATGTACTGGTGGATAAACTGGCCATTCTTTACCATCACATATTAAACTCTGAGACCTTACCCAGCTCTATGCAGGAGATAACTGTAATTCTGAAAACCAGGAAAGGATCCCCACTCACCAGAGTCATATCGGCCGATCTCTCTACTCCAGGTTGATGTGAAGATACTGGGTAAAGTGCTGGCCTCTCGCCTAAACCAAGTGATTTTGTCTCTGATCCATGCTGACCAAACTGGCTTTATGCCATGGAAAAATAATTAAATGAACATTAGACGCCTCTTTCAAAACATCCAGGCTGCACATGACAATGTAGGGACTAGGGTGATAGTGGCATTGGACGCTGCTAAGACGTCCAACTCTGTGGAGTGGGAATTCCTATGGGCTTGCCTGCATCATTTTGGTTTTGGTCCAAACTTTATCAAATGGGTCCAATTATTGTATCAGTCCCCTAGGGCCAGAGTGTTGGCCAACGGATGGCTGTCCGATAGCTTTCCTCTCGGGAGGGGCACCCTGTGCCCCCAGCTATATGCTCTTGCGGTGGAACCCTTGGTCACTCATTAAGAAACCAATGGGGACATTAGAGGTCTGACGGTCGGGAGCTTCAAGGAGAAGGTGGGGTTATACGCCGATGATATGGTCCTATACCTGGCGGACTCCCAGGGCTCCCTAGAGGAGGCCTTGGACACCATAGAGACCATGGGACAACACTCCAGTCTAAACTGGGACAAATCTCAGATTTTGCCACTGGACCACTTCCCCCCCCATGGCGCGACGTTCACCTCCCACTGCGTCGAGTATCATCTATCAAATACCTGGGTGTGATGGTTACAAGATCCCTCTCTGACTATAGCCCACTTAATTTAGAACCCCTGTTCGCTATGCTCAAAGGCAAAACCCAAACTTGGGCCAGACTCCCACTAGGTGTCAGCGGCCGCATCAATCTTATTAAGATGATAATTCTACCCAAGGTACTGTATATGTTATGGCATGCCCCCCTTCCAGTACTCTCAAAATTCTTTAGAACAGTTGACTCCATACTTAATCCCTTTGTTTGGGGTCCGTCTAGGCACAAGCTCTCTTGACAGGTATTGAAGAACCCCACAAACATGGGCGGAAGCACCCTCCCTGACTTTCAGGCATACTACCTAGCCTCCCAGGCCTCCCATTTATTCCATTTTTTAAAATCAGACCTCCCCCAATACCAGGCGTTGGTGACACAGGCAACCAACCACCCAGCACATACCCCCCTACAGGTAGCACTTCGACATGTAGCACGCCCTCCACGGACCGGTCCCAGGACAGACATGGTCTCCCACCACCAATACGTATGGGGCCGGATCGCCAAGATCACGAAGTGCCCACTTCACCACACCCACACGCCCCTTTGGTTTAATAGATACTTACCCGAGTTGCTCACTGTTCCTGACCTCAGGATGTGGATAGATTGGGAAATTCTATATCTGCACCAGGTCTTGACCCCAAGTGGCCCCAAAACCTTTCAGGAGTTAAAATTAGAATTTGTACTGCCCAACAGTCTCTTCTTCAGGTACCGTCAACTGAGACACGCTATTGCGTCCCAATTCCGCAACACTTACCCACAGCTAAGTACCCCGGATGTGATAACTATTACACTAGGGGAGGATCCCACTAAGTTGATTTCAAACCTCTATATGGCAGTGCGCATCCCAACTACCACCTTACTGGCATATGGAATAAAGACAAAATGGGAAATGGACCTGGGGCAGATAGATGACGAAGATTGGGATGAAATTATGGATGGAGTAAGCCTGGTGCCCCCTAAACTCCCTGACCGCCTAACCTGCACAAGTCCTACCTCACCCCACAAAGACTTGCGAGATACCAACCCTATAGGAGCCCAAGATGCCCCCGCTGTGATACTAAGATAGGTATTTTCCACCACATGATCTGGTCCTGTCCTCATGTCCAAACCTTTTGGCTCCAAATCATTTGATTCCTACATGATGACATGGGATCCCCAGCCACTTTAGACCAGAAATGATGCCTCTTAGGCCTGTTACCTGATGTAGACACTGACAAATACACAGCAATTTTTCTCAGGGAAACCCTTTTTTCTGCCAGGAAAACTATAGCCAGGGTATGGATGCAGCCAAGGGCCCCACCACGATGAGAGAATGGATAAGGGAGATAAATGCCACCCTTCCATATAAAAAGCTTATATACGATCACCGGGGGTGCCCCTTTAAGTACTCCAAGATATTGGATAGATGGCTGTCCAGCTCTGACACCTGTTCCTGTGGGTAAGCTGTATGGGTGGGAAGAGACGAACAAGGTACAATACTCACCCAAATCTGAATGGGGCTTTCCGGAACTGCTAAAGAGTGGCTGGGCCATAATAGGAGGATGTATAGTGTGACCCTCACTAGGGGCACAACCTAGGTCCTGACAGACCTACAGATGCACAGCTCTGAGGGGCCAATACCGGACGCTGACACAGTGTAATTAAGGTCAAACTATACCCCACCAATTGTATCAATATGCCTTGATATGATTTTATTACAGATGATTTATGTAAAACTTGTATGACCTGCAACTTTTCAATGAACTTGGTTGTTGATTTAAAAAAAAATGCACTTATGTAATACCATTTCAATTGGCAGACTTTAAAGTGGAACTAAACTGTACCTGAGCCCCACAAACTCACCCATCCATCCATGTCTCAGTGCTTTATTTTGTTGAGAAATAACTTTGGACTACATCCCCCTAGCATTTTAAGCCTTGGCCACCTTGAGCAAGGACAGTTGATTCATAGAGCATTTACTTCCTGGGAGTCCATCTGCCCTTTGCTCAGGCACGCAGGCAGGAGGGTGTTTTAGCTAAGAAACCCCCTCCTCCCCTCCTTCAAATGAAAGCAAAAATGGCAATGAAGACTCTTGTGATGTATGACTTTATTTTGGTCTAGGCCAGAAACCAGAAAGCAACTGAAGAAATGTAAAAAAAAAAAAGAAAAAAAAGAAAAAAAAAAGAAAGGTAAAACAAGTAAATATAATATACCCTTCTATCTATTTACTAGAGCCAGCAGCATAAGGATTAAAAATAGTTAATCTTGTTTGAGAGAGAGAGCTTTAAAGCTTACATTTGGGGATACATATCTGGGAATTTTCAATTTCTGTAAATGTAGCATTTTTAAAAAAATAATTTTTTAAAAAAACATTTTCACTTCTAAAAGAAATCTGCTACCAAACGAAACATCTGCTTATCCCCTGCAAAAAATGATCCCATAATATGGTATACTACAAATGCTAAAAGGTATAAGTTGTGGAACTGAGACATCTCCGAAAAAAATAGAATAAAACTCGGAAACTCTCTGGGGATTCAAGTGGTTAACATGAACTGAAACTCTGATTCCACTGTCAGCACCCCAGTGCTGTATCCTGTGCACATGAGGGCTCTATACTGCCCTGCACCTGAACGTGACAGGCCATACTATTTATAGGATAGTGCTCCGCTCAGCTATAAAAGGCTATGAAAGCTGATGACAGCTCTGTACAATAGACAGGGATACACAATATAACCTGTAACCATTCCCAACCTTAAATTACCCATCCACATTATAAACCAAGTATCACTCCACTCTTTGTTGCAAGCCAAAAATGTTCAGATATAATGAGTTAACATCTTCCAGCCAAAAAAACTAGCACAGGCATATATTGGAAAGCTGAATAAATGCTCTCCGCAGTCTGGCTGCTTGCAGTTGTGCTTTCCTGGCCATACATGGGCCGTTTATTGGGAAGTTGCAAAGAAGGCTTCACAATCACTTGGTTGATTAAAGGGGTTGTAAAAGCTCAAGGTTTTTTACCTTCATGCATTCTATGCATGGAGGTAAAAAACCTCCTCTGTGCAGCAGCCCCCCCCCCCCCCCCAATACTTACCTGAGCCCCATTTAGATCCAGCAATGTGCACGAGGGCCTCAGCTCTCTGAGGACTCCTCCCTTCTCATTGCCTGAGACTTCAGCTAGATCCATTGGGTCAATCAATCACAGCCAGTTAGCCAATGTGGAAAGAGGGGGGGCAGGGCCAAGATGCGACTCTGTGTCTGATTGGATAATTGGAAAAGCAAATCCCCAATGGGACTTTTTAGGGAAACCAGCTCATCAAGAGCAAAACAAAATAGAGTAAAATTCAAAATTTTTATTCATTAGTTAAAAACTGGACCCCAGACACAATAGGTCCATGAAACATAAATACAAAAAATGCACAACTGAACAGAACACAACATAAAGTTGCATACATACTGTACAGTGTGTGGAATTTCATATAAATTAAGCAATAGATATACAAAAAATGAGACAATTATGACCAATACACACCGCCAGTGAGGGAATTGTGTCTGAATGGACACGTAGAGCATTGGCTCGAGAACAAGCCTACTTGGGTGCCCCCATTGCAAGCTGCTTGCTCGGCAATACGGAGGGGCCAGGAGCACTGGTGAGGGACCCGATAACAGGAGGTTCGGGGCTGCTCTGTGCAAAACCGCTGCACAAAGCAGGTAAGTATGACATATTTGTTATATTTTTTTTAATTATTGCCTTTAGACCCCTTTTACACCGGAATGTTTTGCAGGCGCTGCGGGGCTACAAATAGCGCCTGTACAGCGCCTGAAAAACTCTCCCCCCATTCTCCCCAGTGTGAAAGCCCGAGTGCTTTCACACTGGGGCGGTGAGCTTGCAGGATGAGAAGAAAAGTCCTGCAAGCAGCATCTGAGGAGCGGTGCACTGAGTGGTGTATACACTGCCCCCTCCATTGTAATCAATGGATGGCGCTTCCGAAGTGGGTGTACACCACCTCAGAAGCGCCGAGTGGCTGCGCTTTTAACCCCTTGTTAACCCCTTCTTGGGGGTTAAAAGCGCCCCGCGGTACATTATCGCTACTGCCCCTTCTCGCCCCAATGTGAAAGTGCCCTTAATATCACTTTAAATGATATGTGAACCATTGCCTTGTAAAAAAAAATGCATTCCGTTTAAACTAGAAGGCAAGGCAAAACATTTGTGTGTAGATATAAAAGAAAACATCAAAAACATCTTTTCTCTTTTTCTATAAGTGATCACATGACCTCTGTTCTAAGCTGCAAAAGAAGCTTAGAGAGCTGGGGTGGAGACTACAGGGGTCGGGGAGTGTGTCAGCACAAGTCTGATCACTGTAGGACAGGCAGGCTGTTCTCCCAGCACAGCCGGAAAACTGGCCACACTGGAATGGATGTGCTCTCATGACTATTGTGGTCAGTTTGTAATAGCAATGCAGGAAGACTGGCAGCATCACCAGGTATTTCCCAAAAAGGAAAAAATACAAAGAAAATAGGATACTTAGGATACTTTTTAACACAAATACATGGTACAACAGACACATATCAGGAATATGAAATGTTGGGATAACATACTCTATAAGTTAGTTTATGGATACATTTTTAAGATTGATTTTCAGAGACACAAATCTATATTATTATTTAGAAACATCTCCCAGCATACTAAGCAATAGTTTAATGCACAGTCATAATGATTGGATTTATTTTAAAATATAGTGTGTAGCTTATACATCCAAAGAAACTGATCTTTTGTACTAACATCCCCCAAAAATGTACATAATATAGGCAAAAAAATAAGGGGGTACAAATATAAAACAAATTAATGATTAAAAACCAATTTGTTTTAGTGCAAAAGTCATTAATAAAAAAAATAATAATAATTATGGATATTGTGGTTTTGTCACATGAAATCACAATTTGTTGGTAAAACCTCCGCAAAACAAAGTCTGTAATTTGATTTTTAATAATGACTTTTGCAATAAAAATGCATGTAGCCTGCAGAGGATTCAGTGTAGTGACAATTAATTAAAGCAAAAGGTCCATCAGTTTTGGAGAAAAATGCACAGTAATGCAATCGAAAGAGCTGGAGTAACAGTATATGTAGATCTTGATACTTACATGTTTGGGTTGACCCCAACTGTCATTTGAGATTCTTTATTGGTAAGTGAGTCTGACCATCATATTAAAGGTCCAATAGAGATGCTTGAGATATGGGAGTGTATGGCCGAATTCAGATTTCAAAATAAAGTTCAACTGTCTATATCCAGTGTTTCCCAAAACCATTAAATCACATTCATTTTTAGTCCATTTTTAAGGGGAAAGATATGTAGCAACTTACAGTTTTCTCTGTGATGATTTGGTTATTTGGCTCCAATCAGGAAGGAGAGGTGAGAAGGCAAGAGACTAAACAGCTGTGAGTTGACGAGGTTAGGTAGAGTATGAAAGAGGATCGACCATCTTTTGCTCAGGGCTAAAGGGGCACTGCATCATCAAAATGTAGTATAATACTGATTCCACCATCTTGGGGGAGTTTGGTGGTATTTGCCAGGTTCCCCCATGAGCCTGTCACCCTATTTCTGGTCTGGAGCATTAGTGCTAAAGGGGCACCACAACAGTGCCTTTAAGTTATGGCACCTGAACCTAGAAAATGAACCCTGCAACGTTTACAGTTGATTAGAGGAGAAAAGTGAAGTGATATTTGGTCTCTTTGGATGTTTACAAGTTTATCTATAGTAAATGTCATTTTAATGATGTCCAATATTGTGGACATCACCTTATTAAAGACTGCAGGAAAGATCTTAAATTGTACCAATGAGGGACAGATCATAATGAATTCAGAGAGTATGAAGTGGAATAGTGTCTATTTCATGAAAGTGAGAATGGAGCAGGTGTGACAGGCTCCTGTGATGAGAAATTTGAGTGACGGAGGAGCAGTGTTGAACTGTCCTCTGACAGGTTGTGGATGCTGAATATGAGAAGGGGCTAGAAATGACATAGTAATAAATCTACATCTAGTTGTGACCTCTGTGTGGTAAATAGAGAAAGCATTCTGGTTTGGGTGCACTGGCACAGAGTGAACTGTCAAGAATGAGTACAGAGTGTCTGATAAAAGAATTACATTCACATAGGCATGTATGTTATTATGTCTTATCAGTATGGATGGTAATTGGGCTGCACATATCCCCCTTCCATTATATGGTGTCAACGAACAGGATGGTGCTGATCAGTAGATGCCAGAGCTCTTTGTATTGGATGTTGCCTTCAGCCATTGTTGGTATGGGCGTTGGCTAGAACCTGCTGCAACGAATAGAGGAGGAATCTGAACTTCTGAAAAGATTGGAGCATACTAGATTCACACTTTTGAGAAATCAGCAAGTGTGAGGTGGCTGAGAACAGTGTGGAAGCTGAGCCCTCTTCTTGCAGTGTTAAGATGGATCTCAGTTCATTTTTGCAGCTAAAGATCTCTGGACCATCTGGTACCTCTTTACTGGATATAGAGCTTTGTTTTCAAATCCTTTGGGGATTGGCTTTGTGGTGTTATGGTCCATTTTAACTTATGTTACTGATCTGTCTGCCCTACTTGGAAATTTAGCACACTCTCAAACCCTGGGAAAAACCTGGGGATGCCCTTTAAAAAACTTAGGAGAGTTGGAGCCTTGGTTGTGACAGAAGTCATAGAATGTGAATGTGACCTTTCGTTGATGTCATCCACCTCTGTATCTGACAAACTGGACACTGATATTGTGTCAGAGGAACTACTTGCTCTGGAGGCAGAAGTAGTCAGCAGACTCTAGCAGGGAGGAACTTGGCACTGAATAGGTGAGTTCTTATTTGATGTATCTGGTTGATTCCCTCGTATTAGAGGCAGAAAACATTCCTGGGGCATGTGCATGGCCAATTGTGGAGACCTATGAAAGCTCTGTTGTTCCAAAAGTTTTCACTTCAGTGGCATTTTCGAGCATAGGTGGAGATTGGTCAAAATCAGTATCTTTTGACTCATCTGTCTTCTAGGGCCTAAGTTCAAAGCTGAGTTATGGTACATGACATGTCACAAACTTTTATCCTCCATCAGGAGTAAAAACAAGCAAATATCTGCAAACCATTCCCATCTTTAGCAATAAATGCATCTTCATTACAAAATGTATTATGCATTAGAGTTTCCATATGTGTCTGAAGTGCTATTCGACCTACTGGAGAAACATCACCAAAATATCTACAACAAGGCGGTGTGGAACTACTTTGGAATTCTAAAAACAAATACGCATTGAGATGGCAACAGGTTTAGACACTGCTTCAGAGACATCAGAAGGCATATTTTGAAGAACATTCTACCTAATGGTGCTTATCAGGAATTATTTGTGAAGTTCCAGAATGAGGAGAGAAAGATTTGTCTACCTCACAGATCCTAAATAATACATTTAACTAAACTGTTAGTTAGAATTCCTTGTTATAATCTTAACTGTAATAGCGACGAGTCCTTAGGATTTTATTGGCTTTTGTTTAAATGTTATGGGTTTTTTTAAAGGCTGTTTATGTATCTTCTAATCTTCGAGGATGTGGTAAAGTTTACAGGATATGGGTATGTTAGGCCACGCTGTCCTGCCTAGTACTATCAAGTAACACACACCGTTCTCTGGGGTGATTGGGTGAATGGCTCCAATTAGGAGGTGTGAAGGTGGGAGATTGACCAGTGAGGTACCAGATGGCTGGGGTGAAACAAAATTTGAAGAACAAGCCATCTTTTGCTTTGGGCTAATGGGGAACTTTGTCATCAAAATGTAGTGGAATTATGGCTTTTCCAATCTTGGGGGAGTACAGTGATGTTTGCCCTATTACCCTGGGAGCCTGTCATACTAATCCCATACAGGAGAATAAGTGTTAAATAGGCACTGCAACCATGTTATTGGAGTCAAAAACTTGAGAGTGCACCTTGTCATAGATACAGCTCAACAACAGGAGAAAATTGCACTTGAATGAGTATCTTATTTAAAAGCAAAAAAAAAAATCCTGCATTCTACCAATGAGGAAGAGGATAACTGATGGGTGCAAAAAGTGTAAAGGGGATGGAGAAGTCTGTGTCTGTTTCATAAAAGTAAGAATGGCCAAGCTTTGAATTCTTAAAGGTGTCATTACTAGCACTTCCAAAAACTCACCACCATTGCCCCTCCCCAGACTACAAGGCCAACCTGCATACTAAAGACCTGCTCAACACCACAAACTGTGCAACCATATTAAAGTCCGCTGCTTATACCCACATCTTCCTACCGACATGCCGGCGGGATGGGGCGGCCCCCCACCTTGTGACACAGAATGCTCCCACATGGGGTGTCACCCGGTGGCAGGGTCTTAGCCCCCACCCCCCCCCCTCTGCTCTAAGACGTAGAGTTGCCTGCTAAACACAACAGTGGGCTGCTTTACTCCCACTCCCACTGCCTCATACAGACATGCGAACCACAATTACTAGCAGATGGGTCAAGACAACTCATCTGTTCCCATTCAATGGGCTCAATTGTAACTGTGATTTATATGAAGAGATTGACACGTACGTTCTACTTATATGCTTGTG
This sequence comes from Glandirana rugosa, assembly GCA_018402905.1. Taxonomy (NCBI): domain Eukaryota; kingdom Metazoa; phylum Chordata; class Amphibia; order Anura; family Ranidae; genus Glandirana; species Glandirana rugosa. The sequence goes on along the minus strand of BLSH010351732.1, from coordinate 830,739 downwards.
AAATGTATATTTTACTGACTTGTATGACCTGTATACCTTGCTTGTTAAAACAATAAAACAAAAATTCGCAATGAAAAAAAAAAAAAAGTAAGAATGGAGCAGGGGTTGTGTCTGGCTCCTGTGAAGAGAAACTCGGGTGACAGGGGAAGAGTTTTGAATTGTCTTCTGGTTGTGGATGCTGAATAAGTAAAGGGGCTAAAAATGACATAGTAATAAATCTACATGTAGTTGTGATCTTCCCATGGCAAGTAGAGAAAACTGGCACAGAGCGACCCGTGAAAAGCCAGTACAGAGTGTCTGGTAAAAGAATTATACTCACAGTCATATTCAAGTATATGAATTTGGCTTCACCCTCTAGGCTTCATCTGAGCTTCAATGACCATTGAGCACTAAAACATTTAAAACACACTAACTGTTTTGTACAGAAAGCCTGATAAAACAATTAAATGATGTTTTGCATAGCCTGAATTAAATTAATAATTGAATCAAAAAGTCATTGTGATAAGTTAATCAGGGAGAAGGGAATATAAACATCAGTACAGGCTCCAGGATCTACATTTCCAGAACATTTATGAGGTGCTCATTTGACTCTAGCTATCGTGGATTACAGTCAAGTCTTACAAAGATAAACTGAGTGAATGTTCTGATGTTATCACAGTTGCAGCAGTATTAACAACTCACTTGCTAGTTTCATTTGCTGTCTCCTACTCCTCTTTAATTTCCTTCTTGATTCCACTTATGCCTGCCTTGGAAACTGTGCAGTTCCCTCTTTTTTTTTTTTTACTGCTTATCAAGTAGAGGAGCTCTATGAAGATGTCTAAGCTTAAATGGGGCTGCTACACACAGAAGGTTTTATATCTTAATGCATAGAATGCATTAAGTTAAAAAAAAACCTTCTGCATTTACAACTCCTTTAAGATAAAAAGCCTTCTGTGTGCAGCAGGCCCGCTCAGCCACCCTAATACTTACCCGAGGTCTATGTAGATCCAGCGATGTTGCAGGAGTTTCCCGGCTGCCCAGGACTCCCCTCCTCGTTGGCTGAGAAAGCAACGTTGTGCCATTGGCTCCCGCTGCTGTCAATCAAAGCAAAGGAGATAAAGGGGACGGGCCGGGCCACGGCTCCATGTCTGAATAGACACAGGGAGCTGTGGCTCGACTCGGGTGCCCCCATAGCAAGCTGGAAGGGGCCAGGAGCACTTAAGAGGGACCCAAGAAGAGGAGGATCTGGGCTGCTCTGTGCAAGACCAACTGCACAGAGCACGTAAGTATAACATGTTTGTTATTTTTAACTAGAAAAAAACGATACTCTAATATTACTTTAAGGCTTTTTGATAATATACACTGCAAACATGTATAATTCAATTTATACCAATACCAACTTAGCTCAGCTATTGGAAGCTTGAGCTAATAAAATACAATCAACATACAGTCCCCTTTCTTAAAAGGGGCATAACCTCATAATAAAGCCGTGACATAGGCTTTATTGCCTTCTTCCTCCATCCTTTGCCGACTGCATCTCTTGTGATGCATCCCTCTCTTTAAATAGGTGACAGCTCGTGCTTCAACCGTTTGAAGATACAAGTAACCAATTACAGGTAAGTATGCAAATTAGCTTAATACTCTAGAACTTTCTTTTAGTCTGCCATGGCCCCATAGGTGTATGTGGGGGGGGGGCAATTTTTTGCCCCACCCCACACTTTTTATTATTCCTTTAAAAAAAGTTTCAAACAGCAAGTCACTGCTTCTCACCAGTGGGCTACTGTCCCTTTCAAACTTCGTACTGTCATCATATAACCAGGTCGAGATATTTTCTTTTCGTGTGATACTGGTATTCACTGTTTGTATGTCTTTCGTTTCAGGTATTTCCTGTCTTCTTATCATATATTTTTTCTTAATTCCATTTGCACTTCTCTTATCACTCGTCATTGTGTCCATGTTAAATCTCTCTGTGCTGTCATCGGGTCTATTGTCTTTCTGTTCCGTGGACCCTCCGTTGTATTTCTCTTCCTAGAGATGTTTTCAAACTTTCCCTGTCATCGGGTGACCACTCTTCGTCACTGAACGACAAACTTTGAAAAAAATTTC
>BLSH010351732.1:798655-810894 GCA_018402905.1 Glandirana rugosa | reverse complement strand
ACTAGTAAAAAAAAAATAATAATAAAAACGCCATAAATCAATTCCCATAGTTTGTAGATGCGATAACTTTTGCGCAAACCAATCAATAAACGCTGATTGTGATTTTTTTTACCAAAAATATGTAGAAGAATATAAATCAGCCAAACCCAATGAATAATTTTTTTTTTATATTTTATTTTTGGATATTTATTAGAGCAAAAAGTAAAAAATATTGTTCTTTTTTCAAAATCGTCGCTCTTTGTTTGTTTAACCGCAGAGGTGATCAAATACCACCAAAAGAAAGCTCTATTTGTGTGGAAAAAAGGACATCAATTTTGTTTGGGTACAACGTCGCATGACCGCGCAATTGTCATTCAAAATGCGACAGCGCTGAAAGCCGAAAATTGGTCTGGGCAGGAGGGGGGTTTAAGTGCCCAGTAAGCAACTGGTTAAAGTGGTTGTTCAGAGTTGACAACCACTTTGAATCTGAAGTTTTCATCAAAAATAATCCCTGGTCATCCTGCCATGAAGGTTCCTATTCAGATACTTCCTACTACAGGGTGACAACGCTTTATCCTTGTCTTCCAATAAAGCTCCTGTGTTGTCATTACATCACAGATGCCCATAAAAAGGACCACAAGCAGCTGTGCTGACACACAGTGCATGGGCATGGTTCACCATTGTCATTATTGGTTCTCGGTTCCTTTTGGCTAAGATCAAGTGTAGTACCTGCTCTTATTAATGTCCAGTAGGGGGCACTCCCCCCATCATTCTGGCCTTCTGGCTGGGATGGTTGGCTGTACTGTATCCCTGCTGGTATGATGGGGGTCCTGAGGGATCTCCCTCGTGGCAAGGAATCCAAATTGGGCATACACCATGTAAGGTGTGGGTAGGTAGTACTTCCCTAATTCCAAGGGGCCCAGTGCCTCCTGAGATAAACTGTGCTACTTGGTCTGGCCAGGGGCGGGGAAGGCAGTTGACTTTGCCAGAATGGAATAACTATGGACATTACACCTGCTGGTTACAGTTATACGTTTAGGAATATAATATTGCATATTTTGTGCTAATTGCACATTTCCATTTCTGGGTTTGGTATCACTCTGGTATTGGTTACCTTATACAAGTTGTGTAGGGAGGGTGCTGTAATTGTTTTTTAATGTACAAATCATTTTAATCTTGGAGAAATAAAATACATTTTTTATCTACGTAAGTTTCCAACAAAGTCCTCAACAAAAAAGGCACAGTACAGGGGGGAATCAGGAGAGCCCAATACTGGCATCAGGAGGGCACAGTACAGGCTCTGCCATCCTGGGACAGCTTGGTGAAAAACATGACTGTCCCGGCACATCCGGGACTGTTGGCGAGTTTGATGGTATGCAAGATTATCATGGGGCCCATGGTTGCCACATCATCCCTTTAAACCTGAACACATCTGAATTACACAGGTTGTGAGGCTAATTTAATGCAGATGAGGCACCGAGTGAGTTTAATTACCACCTTAAGCAAGGTGGTTCGATAACGCGGATCGCCGTCATATGACGGCGCCCGCGCGCTCACTGTGTTCGGGGGGAGCCAGGGAGCGGGTGCGGCGGATTCGATCTCCGCCGGCCACCCGCGATGCCCCCCCCCCGGAGTGAAAAAACGGAGGTCAGTGTAAGTAAACACGGACCTCCGTTCTGTGTGAGGGGGAAGGGCTGTGATCACAGCCTTCCTGTACATGGAGGCTGTGACCACTTCCCTTCCCCAGCTAGGGCAGTCCCCCCACAGTTAGAACACGCCCAGGGAACATAGTTAACCCTTAGAGCGCCCCCTGCAGGTTAACCCCTTCACTGCCAATGGCATTTACACAGTAATCAGTGCATTTTTATAGCAATAATCGCTGTATAAATGCCAATGGTCCCAAAAAAGTGTCAAAATGGTCCGACATGTCCGCTGCAATATCGCAGTACCGCTAAAAATCGCAGATCGCCACCATTACTAGTAAAACATAAAAAAAATAATAACCCCAGAAATGAATTCTCATCATCTGTAAACGTGGCAACTTTTGTGCAAACCAATCAATAAACGCCGATTGCGATTTTTTTTTTACCAAAAATATGAGGAAGAATATAAATCAGCCAAAACCGATGAAAAAAATGTTATTCATATATATATTTTTTTGGATTTGTATTTTAGCAAAAAAGTAAGAAATTTGTTTTTTTTTTGCAAAATTGTCGCTCTTCTTTTGTTTATAGTGGTGATCAGAAATGACGCAGAGGTGATCAAATACCACCAAAAGAAAGCTCTAGTTATGGGGAAAAAAGGACGCAAATTTTGTTTGAGTACAATGTCGCACGCCCGCGCAATTGTCAGTTAAAACGACACAGTGCCGAATCACAAAAAGTGCTCTGCTCCTAAGGTGGGTCTGAAGTGGTTAAGAACTGGAAGGATTTCCCATGTTAGGACCAGAGCACTGTGTCATTTTAACTGACAATTGCACGGTCGTGCGGCGTTGTACCCAAACTAAATTTGCGTCTTTGTTTCCCACAAATAGAGCTTTCTTTTGGTGGTATTTGTCACCTCTGCGTCATTTCTGATCACCGCTATAAACAAAAAAAGAGCGACAATTTTGTTAAAAAAAAACAATATTTCTTACTTTTTGCTAAAATACAAATTCTAAAAAACTAATTTATTCATCGGTTTTGGCAAATGTATATTCTTCCTCATATTTGTGGTAAAAAAAATTGCAATCACCGTTTATTGATTGGTTTGCGCAAAAGTTGCAGCGTTTACAAACCATGAGAATTAATTTCTGGCATTTTTACAATTTTTTTTTTTTTTTACTCGTAATGGCGGCAATTTGCGATTTTTATTGAGACTGTGATATTGGGGCGGACATGTCAGACATTTTTGACACTTTTTTGGGACCAATGACATTTATACAGCGATCAGAAATTTAAATATCCACTGATTACTGTATAAATGTCATTGGCAGTGAAGGGGTTAACCTGCAGGGGGAGATCTAGGGGTTAACTGTGTTCCCTAGGCGTGTTCTAACTGTCAGGGGGCATAAGAGATCTAACTGATCCCAGTGATAGGGATCAGTAGATCTCTCACATGTCTGCCTGACAGAATGGGGAACCGCCGTGTTTACATCGGCGATTCCCCGTTCTGGCTCTGTAACAGGGCATCGCGAGTCGCCGGTGGACATCGAGTCCGCCCGACCCGCGGCCCCGCTCAGGCCCCCTAGCTGTCATGCACTAAAGTGATGACTATAAGCGGCGATTTGCAGGACAGATCCATGATGTCGCCGCTTATAGACATACGAAGGTCGGAAACTGTATATTGTAATCAATATTTGCAGACAGTATCTATAGGCACTTTTTTTTAAAGAAACAAGTTGTAGGATGTTCATACAGTTGCAATATAAGACTTAGTATTTGCAGCAGTATATTACTTAGCAATGGTACAGTATTGCAGCGATCTATTACTTGGTAATTGAACACATTTATGCACGTTTGTGTTTTTAAAGGGGAAAACATTTTTGATCATTTTTGAACATATAAAAATGTTGAAAAAACACAAATTTCACCACATGAGTCCATTGGTGACAAACTCTGGTCCCCTCGTGCAATTATCTACGTCTTCAGAGCCTCAGCAACATCAGGAGCATTTCCTCCCACATGTTCATGATGGGATCCATAGTGAAAACACAAAAAATAAGACAGCTATCTATAATCACACTGCTCTGTCTTCTCTCACAGAATGGATGAAATAGTTAATAATGTACTTGTATTTCATGCAGTGTGGACATTTGGAAGGGTCTCCTGAGGTTATCTTTAAAAAAACGCTTCTAACCTCAGAACTGCAGCTAAACTCACATAAACTCGGTATGTACATAAGCCCTAGGATGGCTACCAGAGGTCATCAGAATTTACGGCATCCAAAAAGACAGCAACAACCTCTGGGACAACTATGGGATCTCTCAAGGAACAATTTTCCTCTAGAGATCCACCTCCATTGGTATAGGGGCACAATGCCACCTACCGAATAGAGGTCCAGTTGCACCTTTTTATAAGGAAAAGCAAGAAAAAAAAATACAATTCTGTAAATAGCCAATTTACATTCTTAATATTGTGTATAACTAAAGGTGTGGCAGGAGTTTGTCCATTACTTAATTACTGTACAACCTTAAGGCTTCATGCATACAGGACTTTAAAAAAAAACGTTTAAAAAATGTCAGTAGCTTATCAGGGATTTTTTCAGCTTTTACCAACGTTATCTTACTGGCGTTTTTGCTGGGCGTTTTTTTGCGTTTTTTGGGGTTTTTAAAGGGCCAGCGTTTTTTTTTCTCAATTGGTCTAAAACGTCCAAAAACATTGGGGATCAACATTTTTGAGCGTTTTTGGGCGTTTGAACGTTTTTACAGCTGAAAAACATCTCTCAGAACCCTCAGCTCTTGGGTTTTTTTTACAGCTCAAAATGCCATTGCTAAAACCAGTTGATAACAGCCTGTGTGTGCATGAATACATAGGATAACATGATGGAGGGTTTATTGGCTGTAGAAAAAAATGTCTGCAGCTAAAAACAGCTGCTGTGAAACAGTCAAAAAACATCCTGTGTGCATGAGGCCTAAGTCCAAAAAAGTTAGGACTAGGTACGTTGTGTAAGATCTACATTAAAAACAGAATGCAATGATTTGCAAATCTCATAAACCCATATTTTATTTACAATAGATGATAAGAACACATTGCTGTACATTTTCTCCGTTTAAACATTTAATTTGTTTTCTATTGTAAATAAAATACGGGTTTATGAGATTTGCATATCATTGCATTCTGCTTTTAATGTAGATTTTACACAACGTCCAAACTTTTTTGGAATTGATTGAATAGTGTGCTAAAAGGTGTCCCCTTTTCTTATCTCAGAAAGTTGGGATTGATGACTATGGTTTGCCTAAGGGGATGTGATTAAATATTAATTAGGTGTGATTTAAAGAACTTCTGTCTGCTAAACAAAATCACAGTGGTGGGCAATAGGAGGTTATAAGACCAGGCATGCCATCGATCTACACTGCTAAGAAGTGTAATAATTTAGGGGCCCACAGATTTGAGGCCCTGTGATGGTCACAAAGCTCTCAAAAGGTTCTTCCAGGCACCTGACACATTTAGTAATATCTCACAAATTTCAGAGATGGGAAAGAGGAACACCCTTATTACATAGCAGTTACACAGATATTTTCTTACTACTATTTTTCATTCATTAAAATAATGCTTCATTTTAGAGGCCAGAAGGAAGGGTTATTGTACTACAACATTTATGATAGTTAAAAAGTGCATTCATCTATACAAGTCTATACAAGAAACCAAAACCAGGCTCAAGTAAGAAGGAAAGAGTAAAGAATGGATATGGTTCCAGATGAAGAAGAAGAACAGTTGTGAGCTTTAGTTAAGGAGTTATGGCTCCGTTCACATCTAGGCTTCCCAGATCACGGGCAGAATCGCCACAATCTTGATCATGGCGATTCTGCCCACGATCTGGGATGCCTAGATCTAAACGGAGCCTAAGGCCCCATTCACACCTGAGCATTTTGTAGCTTGAAGCCTGAAGCTACAAAATGCTGGAGTGGAAAAAATCAATTATCCTCTATGGAGACGGTTCACATCTCCACTCCAAAACGCCTGAAGCCAAACGCCTTAAGCCCAAAAAAGTTCTGGAGGTATTTTTGTAGCTTGGGCGTTTCTTTACTTTTTACATTGGTGACCTTTTGACCTGTACAAAATTGCGCTTGAAAACGCTACGCCCAGGTGTGAATCCAGCCTAAGAGTCCCAGCATGAATTTCCAGGTTCCAGGAAAGTGACAGCAGGGACTGAGGCTGGGTTCACACTAGAGAACACAGCGGCTCCCAGCAGGTGTCCGGTGCATCTCTATTCACCGTCTCAGGTGCGATTTCAGCCCAAATTTAGGGCTGAATTCGTACCTGAAATGGATCTAAAGATGCACAGGGCTTCTGTGCAATTCGCACCGGAGCCGCTGCGGAAGTGTGTGAACTGGCTCCATAGACAGCCGGTCACAATCTCCTGCTATGCGCATTGGATGTGGGGAACCCACATCCAATTCACATATGTGCGAACCCAGCCTTAGGGTTCCTCACAAATAAAAAATAACAGACATTATTCAGACATTTTAAGATTCGGGTATTTTTGGTTTAGAAAATGGAAAAATATTTTTTAGGCAGAAGAGAGGAAAAAATCACACACAAAACATGCATTTTATAGGTGTTTTTCAGGGGCTCCCATGAAGTCTATACATCTCAAAATGCGCAACTCTGTCCCAAAGAAATGATGTACTTGCCTTGAGCAATGAGTTTTAAGCGGCATATCGATCAGTGTCTTTTTTTATGTTTGGGTTGTTTTGGATGGTATTTTACAACACAGACACTGGAAAAGCCCATAAATAACTGACAATTGCACAGTCTTACAACGCTGTCCATAAATTACATTTATGTCATTTTTTTTACCACAAATAGAGCTTTCTTTTGGTAGTATTTGCTCACCACTGGATGTTTTTTTTTTGCGCAGTAAAAAAAAAAAAGACTGACAATTTTGCAATTTGTTTCTAGTCTCCAAATAAAATCTAAATTCTTCATAAATGTGGGCCAATATGTATTCTGCTACATATTTTTGGTAACAAAAAAATCCCAATAAGCGTATATTGATTGGTTTGCGCAAACTATATAGCATCTACAAACTATGGGATATATACTGGATTTTTTTTTTATACTAGCAATGGTGCAATAAGCAACTTATAACGGGACTGCGATATTGTGGAGAACAATCTGACACTAACTGACACTTTTGACACTTTGTGGGAACCCGGGACACTGATATAGTGATCAGTGCTACAAATATGCACTGTCACTGTACTAATGACACTGGCTGGGAAGGGGTTAAAGATCTAGGGATCTAGGGTGATCAAAGGGTAAAATGTATGCCTAACCAGTGTTTATGTGTACAAAGTGTAGTGTTTTTACTACACTTTCAAACAAAACAAAATCCACTACATTCCTGCTGACAGGACGAAGCTCTGCATTGTTTACATATGCATAGCTCCGTCTTGTGTCTCTCCTTACCAGTCAGCAGGTGCCAACGAACATCCATTGGCCGACATCTGCTGTGACTAATCACAGCAGACATGGCGTGCCGGCGGTGCGTCCATGTGCTCCAATGCAGAAGTGTAGAATAACATATGTATACGTGATTCTGCACAGAATGGCCGCCCTGTAGCAGTAAATCTGCTTTAGTTACTACTTGGGATGAAGTTAGCATTTGCCACTACCATGGGTTCAAGGCGAATTCTGCAGGTTTGATATTCATTGTCTTGGCAAATTTATGTTAGATTTTAATGATTTTTTTCATCATTTTTTTAACCATAATACACTCTATGGCCTTTGCACTTTGCCCAGCAGGCTTAGAAGTGCTAATAAGAGCACTTTTGGTTAAAACAGCTAGTGTCAGTGAATTGGAAGCTGTTTTTTTTTAGATTTTTTTGTTTTCTAGAAAGCTTCCCTTTTGTTTCAATTTTGGTATTTTGGATTTTTATTAATGTATTTTTCATATTTTTTTTTTTGCTGCAAGGCTTTGTTTAAAAAAAATGGCTTTTGTTTTAGGGGTTGTATTTTGGGGATTTAATTTTAAAATGGGTTTTCCATTTTTAATTTATGTCAATGGAACCTTTCTTTAAGTTTAGGATGCCCAAAGTGGAGCATTCACGTGTTACTATCTATTCTTGGAGTTGTCTTTTGTTTAAAGCAAACTGCTGCATCATTTGAAAGTAAAAAATACTAAGTACAAGAACAGTGTGCAGCTAAACCACTTCACCTTATATCTCACATTTACCACACCCCTTTTCCCATAGATAAAAGTTAGGCACACCCCAGTTAGGCCTATTATACTTGAATATACTGTCATGCTGCTGGTCAATTTTACACTGATGTATCTTCTGTAGTATCTTTATTCTTGTAGTAAAACCCCTAGTCTGTACTCCTTTGTCTCTAGTAAATTTGGGCCTAGCCTTGCTTGTTAAAATTGTCTTGCTGCTGGACAATTTTACACTACTGTAGCTTCTGTGGTATCTCTATTCTTGTAGTAAAAACCCCAGCTTGTACTCTTTTGTCTCTAGTAAATTTTGGCTTAGCCTTGTTCGTTAACATTGTCTTGCTGCTGGGCAATTTAACACTACTGTATCATATACAGTCCTAATTATTACAGTAAAACACCTGCCTGTACTATATTTCTCTAGTACATTAAGGTTAACTCTCCCTCTATAAAAATGTCCTGCTGCTGGCCAATTTTACACTGCTGTATCATTTTCAGTCTCTTAATCCTTGACCTTGAAAGAGCTTGATAGAAGTTAATCAGTGACAAGACATCTTTACATCAGTGAGAACAGGAACAGCCACAGTGAACTACTGGCCAATCTCTATCTGCCGGTTAAAGCAGGTCTGTTACCATTTCATAAAAAAGTATGTGCCCCTGCTAAAGCTTTTGAAAAAAACTGTTTTAAACTAAAATAAATCAGCTTGGGGTGCTGCTTGATGTTTGTCAAGCTAATTGTAAATGAAAAAAAATGTAATTACACAGCCATAAATATACTGCCAGTGTTGCTGAGGCTGTCTGTGAAAATTGCACTGTTGTATAACAGCATCTGCAGAATCAGGACATCCCATCCTCCAAGCATGTTACTGTATTTAAGTGATTTGTGTATTTTTTCCATTTTTCCCTTGAAACTGTATAAAAGCGACCTCTCCCCACAATTTTCTCATTTTTTGCAGCATTGGTACAGGTCCCTTATGGCAATGCCCAGTTTCTTATGCCTTTTTGTTGACAGTAGTTTGCCAATAAGTCCTAAAAATGGACAGAAATTAGCAACAGGATTTGGCCACCCCCAGAACTTCAATAGGATTTGCCTTTAAGTTTGGGTTCACTGAATTTCCAACAGGATTCGCTGAACCCTTGATGAACCAGATCTGGACAGATTTACCCATTGCTAGTCACTAATAGGTACACTATATTTGCTATTACCTAGCAGTTAATGATGCCATGTCTATAACTTTCCACTTAAGTTAAATTCACAGGGGTTGATTTACTAAAGCTTGAAAGTGTAACATTTGGTGCAGCTCCACACAGAAACCAATTAGCCTCAAGGTTTTATTGTGAAAGCTTGATTGAACAAGCTGAGGTTAGAAGCTGATTGGCTAGCATGCAAAGCTGCACCAGTTTTTGCACTCTCCAGCTTTAGTAAATCAACCCCTAACTGTCTAGTAGCACTGACCAGAGCCCTGTTCTATCTCTCTCCACACTGATATCACACTAAAAAAGGCCACTATTGAAAGAATAATTTTATAGTGTGGGGCGGGACTAAGAGCAATGAGCCATGACTGGATAGAGTCATCATGACAGCATCCAATCATGGCTCTGACAGTGCTCTGTGCCCTGATTGAGCAAAGCGTTCATTGCTTCAGCCAATCAGGGCTTTCAATGCACTGTGCGGCAGTGCAGTGCATTCTGGTCGTTCAGCGGACCGAGAAAATGGTCTAACGCCCCAATAATTTGGTTGTTCAGGGAATGGGCAAACCCTTCTCCCATCCCTATTTGTAATTGATTATGTTGATTAATTGTTTCAGCCCTATACTGAACTATATGTGTGTTACACTGTATTTTCTGATATGTAGACAATATGTAAACAAATAAAGCATTCTGTATGCAGACCAACTAATCGGCTGATCAACTAATTGATTATGAAAATAGTTGACAACAATTTTTATAACTGCTTATAATTGATTATGTTGATTAGTTGTTTCAGCCCTACCTTATATCAGAGTGTCTCCCGGTGCTATCTCCTCTCCTCATTTGACAGATACAGCGGGAGGGGCCAAGAAACTCCCACTGATGTCAGCCGGGAGGAGGGGAGAAGAGGAGGAGAGAGCTGAGGAGTCACATTAGCACTGGCAAATGCTCTGAAATAAGGTAGACATCAGCTTTTTTAAATAAAGGTGAGGCACATGTTATTATCCACTTCAGCCCCGGAAGGATTTGCCCCCTTAATCACTAGGCCATTTTTTGTGATATAGCACTGCATTGGTTTAACTGACAATCGCACGGTCGTGCGACATTGTACGTCCTGTGATGTCCTTTTTTCCCCATAAATAGAGCTTTTTTTTTGGTGGTATTTGATCACCTCTACAGTTTTTATTTTTTGTGCTATAAACAGAGCAACAATTTTGAAAAAAAAAAACATTTATTTTTTACTTTCTGCTATAATACATATCAAAATATATATATATATATATATATATATATATATATATAAACAAATTTAGGGAAAACTCCCACTGAAGTCTCTGGAAAATATTATACCTAACCTATCCCTAACGGACTGGGATAATGCGGGCATCCACACTATAGGACACCTCTACAATGGCAGCTATCTATCTTCTTTCCAAGAACTCAGTAGAAAATACTCCCTACTACCCTCTACATTCTTCAAATATTTACAAATAATATAATAATTCACTACAACAGACCAAAACGCACTATGGAAGTGATATCTCTACAAGTATCCTTGCACTTATGGATACCCCACCACATCTGAATTTGAAACTCACCCCATTCTACCGAATCCTCAATGCAGGAGACCCCAAAGAAAAACTCTCTACAATGCAGTACTGGGAAAAAGCATTCCAATTTACAGCAGATGTATCCCAATGGCACACAGCCACTAAGTCATCTCTAACCCACTCCAAATGTCTATCCCATTGGGAAGCCGCTCAGAAGCTCCTCCATAACCGGTATCACACTTCAGATAAACTAGCACGAATTTATCCTAATCAATCCGCACAATGTTGGCAGAGCTATGGATACACGGGATCCCCCCCCCCCTCCATATCTGGTGGTACTGCCCTAACCTATCGACCTACTGGATTGAAATCTTCAAACTGATCTCATCTTTAACCGGAACCTCAATCTCACTGGATGCAAAACTAGCCTTATTCGGTATCTGCTTAGATACTAAGCCCACACATCTCCGAACTATCATAACCCATGTCTTCATAGCCGCAAGCCTTAATATCGCCAGAGCTTGGAAACTATCAACTCCCCCCGATATAGCTACAACCATTCAAATTGTAAACGAGCAAGCAAATATGGAATATCTTTTTGGTAAAGCGAACTTCACGATTGAAAAATTCCTTTCCAATTGGTCCAATTGGATCTCAAAACCTTTCAGTAACTGGACCCCCTGATCTCCTTGACAATATGTCTCTTATAACATTTAAGGAAAGAACACCATGTACACTAAGAATATAAAGTTAGATGAATGACCTTATAGTGCATAATACCAATATCTTATTAAGGTGTCATCCCCACCCATCCCCCTCCTGTCCTCCCCCTTCTTTTGCCCTCTTCAATACCCCTCCTGCACTCCTTTAACCTCTATCAACTTGGGTATAAAGAAGATTAATATACTGTTGGAATATATGTAACAAGCTACTGTACTGATGTTATATTACAATGTTTTTCCCGTACAGATACCCAAACCCATTCTACATGTTGCTTTTCTTTTTTCTGTAACGATCGAAAAACTAAATAAAATAGTTGAAACCTAAAAAAACTAATTTATTCATCAGTTTAGGCTGATATATATTCTTCTACATATTTCTGGTAAAAAAAAAAACAAAACGCAAAAGGCATATTCTGATTGGTTTGCGCAAAAGTTATCGTGTCTACAAACTATGGGATATATTTAGGGACTTTTCATTTTTTTAAATTGTTTGGCACTTTTTAGGGACCCGTGACATTATTACATTGATCAGTGCTATAAAAATACAGTGATCATTGTAAAAATGACACTGGCAGGGAAAGGGTTAACACTAGGGGCCAATAAAAATGTTACTAGTGACATAAAAATATCGTGACTAGTTACATTATTACAGTGCCCAGGGATTTTTCACGGTTTGTTAAATTTTTTTACTTTTCAGGGATTTATATAGGGTATCAAACATCTGTGCTATTGAAAACGCGTTTGGTTAGTCTTATACGGAAAACGCAAAACAAAAAAAAAAATGGTCTTTATACATCTTCTTATATATAGTCGGATTTGACTACTTATTTAATCAAAAAAATCCAAAGTTGATAAAATAAATCAAAAAGCTAGCAATGTCTTTTTTCTTTTCGTTGTACATCTTACCCAAACCCATAGACATGCCCTTTTTGTAACATTA
>BLSH010351732.1:782032-798645 GCA_018402905.1 Glandirana rugosa | reverse complement strand
CGATTTTTGTCCTGATCAAGTTATGTGACCGTGTTGCACACATGATTTTATTCAAGTGCGTTCCATGATTGTAATTATTTTTGTAGCACTGGAAACATATCATTTGATTGACTCTGGAGTTTATCTTTAATGTAATTTGTAATTGTAACAGCAGAAAAGAAAATATATTTACACTGTATGGAGAAAAAAATGTATTTTATTTGCTAACAAAAAGAGGAAACCTATTCTAGTATTTTTCTGTATACAGTATGCATATCATTATGTGGCTGCTTAGACAGCAGAATTTTGCAAGTTGGACATCATGTGATTGGGAGAGGACTTTCAGGGAAGTAGGAATTGACAGATATGTTACTAAATGATCGAGGACCGCAGGGCTTGGGAGATTGAAGAAGAACTAGGCTTTTACTCACATTCGAGTCTTTAAAGTGCCGACGTAACACAAATATGCGGCTCCACTGCACTGGGCTTTTTGCCATGGGGGCCGCATATTTGCGTATTTCCCTTTGTGCTGGGATCAAGCCGCAAGGGCTCTGTTGTAATGATCGGGACCCGGAACGTCCTATTCCGGGTCACCTGATCACTGTGATAGTCAATCTGAGGCTATCAAAGTGATCAGTCACTGTGAAGCCTGCCCCCGTGTTTTCTGTCTCTGTGAATGGACAAGAAAGATACAATGGGGTTGGGTTGATTTACTAAAGCTTGAAAGTGCACAATTTGGTGCAGCTCCACACAGAAACCAATCAGCTCCAAGGTTTTATTGTGAAAGCTTGATTGAACAAGCTGAGGTTAGAAGCTGATTGGCTAGCATGCAAAGCTGCACCAGTTTTTGCACTCTCCAGCTTTAGTAAATCAACCCCACAGTGTTGCAATTCACTAGCAATGCTCTCCATGTAGCCATAATATGTGACGCAAATGAAAGCGATTTGTCTGTGCGTACATCATCCTCCAGGCATCATGGCCTACACCTTTTGCCCCACAGTGTCAGGCAGCCCAGGCTATGCAGTAAACACACTATATTTAGCTTTCCCAAGTGATATATACTCTGTTTACACTGACTATACACTCACTGTGATAAATGCTCACCAGTAAGTAATTATTTCCACTGTCCTAATATCATTATCTTCAGCAGAACCATTTCCTGACATCAGTTTTGTTTGTCTTTTGAAGTTTAAAAATATGAAAGCGTCTGGTAACCAGAGTTGTGTATTATTCTGTTTTGTAGTTAAGAGCTATTGCCAAATTCCTAACTAAAAATATGCTACAAATGAATATAACATTTTGCTTTTTAACAGAAGCACTCTTCTTCAATTCTAGTCATAAAGTCTACCAAACAACACATTAAGGGTTCAAGTACATAGAGATTTTATAGCCATTTTCTATGCCTATTGTAAAGTTTATGGTGCTTTCCCATGCCCGCAGTTGCTGCGTACAACCTTCCATTCAAGTGGCTGTACTTTTGTAGACGCAGAAGAGCTTCTTTGCATCAGTATTTACTCATGCATGCGTGTCTAATGTATTTCCTGAACACAGAATTTTCACCTTCAGGAAATAGGTTGTGCATTCATGGGTAAATGCCAATGCATGGGTAACCATCAGTGCAAAGAAGCATCAGTGTTTAAAAGAGCATGGACGCGTACAACCATTCACTTGTATGGCAGGTTTTGTGCGGCCCCGAAGGTGTGAGAAAGTGCCAGGAAACTTAGGCTAGGCATAGAAAATTAATTTAAAATCTCAGTATGAACCATGAAAGTGTTACTAAACCCACAACAGTAAAATAAGTCTGTTTATGCAGTAAAGCATACTTGTTATACTCACTGTGGAACCTAAAGGGTTAATCCTGTGCATTGTGTAAAAAGGCTGTTTGATCCTGTCTTCTCTGATCCTCCCCTTCTTCCACAGTCCTCTATCCATCTCTTGATAGAACAGAGCCCTGGGGGCACTCTGCACATGCTCAGTTTGGTGCTAGAGAGTTGTTTTCGTTTCCTTGGGAGGGCACATGTGATCAGCACAGGGCCACTCAGCACTGTCCAGACAGAGGGTCAGGGATCATGCAGCCTCATAAGACAATCAGAGGGGAATGAAAACTCCTCCCACAAGCTTTAACTAGTGCTTGGCTGGACACTGATAGAAGTTACAAGAGTGCTATATACAGTACTGCTCATGAGAAAAGGTATTTAGCAATTTATATTTACTAAAATAGCTGCATTACCATGTTTTGTGTACTGTGGGGGACCAGATATAGTGAATGCAGGGTCCTGGGTTTAGCAACACCTTAAAGCGGAGTTCCACCCTATTAATAGTTAGCAGCTACAAAAAGTGCAGCTGCTGACTTTTAAGAATCAGACACTCACCTGTCCCCCGCTCCAGCGATGTGGCCGTCCGTTGCCTCCCTCTTCTCCCCCTCCTCCGTGTAGTGCCAGCATAGCAAGTGTGGGCACCTAGCTTTGTGAATGGCTGGAGTATCTTCTGGGACCTGTGACGTATCCCAGAAGATTGCCGAGAGGGAGGGGGGAGAAGGTGAACTTCCTTCCTGTGCCGTGGAGCCAGGAGAGGAAGTGCAGCTGGGACCCTATCAAAACAGGGTCCCAGCTGCCCCCCCAAAAAAATGACATGCCAATTGTGGCATGTTAGGGGGTCACCTTCCCTTAAAGCAGAAATTCCACTTTTGGGTCTGGCGTGGGGTGGGGTCGGGGTGGTCTCCCTGTCAGAACATAATAGCTCAGCGGGAGTGATTGCTGTACTAACATCGGATAGTTATTACATCGGCTCCTCCTGAGCTCTTCAGTTCAGCTGTTCAATGAAAGTGCCAATTTATATAGCACTGCCGAGTATTCTTACAATAAACAGCTTTAATTCATATGGTTTAAATGTTTTTTCCAAAAGAACAAAAGACAAAATACCAGCAACTGCAATACTGCACACTGAGATGCAAAATAATATTCTTCCTTTATTAAAGTCTCCTATCCTTCACAGCCAAGGAAGCTGCCATCTTAGCTTCTGTTTGATCTGCAGTTGCCATAGCACTGAACATGTGATAAGTTATGACACCAGCCATTTGATGGCTTGAAAGTTTAGTTGGGAACACAAGCAACTGTGACAGTTATCATTTTGGGCACGCCTTGAATTTAACTGTTTTGGTAAACAGATAAATCAACTGCTTTAGTTACACTTTAAAATTGCCAGCAGGAACAAATTGTATTGTGATTGGGCCAGTAACACACTTCGGGGGAGATTTACTAAAACTGGAGAATACAAAATCTGGTGCAGCCCAGCATAGAAACCAATCAGCTTCTAGGTTTTATTGTCAAAGCCTAAAAGAGAAGTTGAGGATTTGATGAGATGATGATTGAGAATCATACTTACTTAGGTGGATGCAGCATTGGTCCAATGCTGCATATGTCCCCTCCGGCTCTAAGACTGAGAACCAAGTGATCAAAGACCACTGAATGCCCAGTTCTCAGAGCTCCGTGATCAGAGAGCTGGTGACTGTCAGTCAGCAGCTCTCTGCTCTGCCTCCCGCACTCACTGGAGCACGGGGCTGTTGAGGGGGCGGAGTGGCTGGTTCAGGCTCTCAGCAGCTCAACAAGAGGCTGAGCCAGGTGCCAGTCCAGGGCTGTGGGTGGATCCTGACCATATTGTCGTAATCTTTCCCCAGGCTGCATCGGCTCTGTGATCTCAGCCGACAGTGGGCGTCAGCTTGCTGTCTGCTGAAAACGGGACACAGGAGTGCAGAACGAAATGCACTCCTGTGATCCACAGAAGTACAGACAAATGAGTTTTGGCTGTACTTCTCCTTTAACCAATTAAAGACCGCCAGGGTCGGCTCTACCAGTAGGCGAAGTAGGCGGCCGCCTAGGGCGCACTGACGCCTAGGGGCGCCTGGCCACTGTTGATCTGTCACTGGTTGCTGTGCATTGATTCATGTAAAAACTGACACTGTCTGACTGAGATAATGAGATTGTATTATCACATGACATTTGCAAATGTATAAAGAAATAGTGACTGATCTGCCAAATACCCCCCTCCGCCCCCACCCCCGTGAGGCTGTATTTGATGGGCGCTGATCAGGCTGGGCAGGGCAGAGGGGGTGGAGTCAGGGGCAAAGTCAAGGGGGGGGGGCGGCAAAATGAGGTTTCGCCTAGGGTGCCAAAAATCTTTGCACCAGCCCTGAAGACCGCCCACCACATATATACTGTGGCAGGGTGGCTCTAGTGCGAAAAACAACGTACCTGTATGTTGTTTCCCGCAATAGATACTGTGGGCGCGTACACACCGCTGGAGGCGAATGCGCCCGCTTCACGGAGCAGGAGCTGATGCACGTGCCCGGTGGGCCTGATGTCAAAAAATAAGACAGCTATCTACAAGCACACTGCTCTCTCTGCTGCTGGTCTCTATTCTCTCACAGAATGGATTAAATAGTTAATAATGTACTTGTATGTCTTGCATTGTGGACATTTGGGAGGGTCCCCTGAGGTTATCTTTAAAAAACGCTTCTAACCTCAAATGCTCATGACTAGGGTATTAAAGATGATTTGTCTCTATTCTGCTCAGACCGTCACTCCCATCATCCCTTATAAATAATCACATGACCACAAGCTGGAGTTAAATGGTCATAGCAGGGTTTTATTAACAAACCGTATACATAACAGTTAAATAACACGTTAAACCCAATTTTGCTGGAGCCTCAAGGTCCTGGTAGGCATCAAAGAAGAAAGTACCTGCGTCCATCTTAATTAGGCCTCCAGCCACCACAGCACTGACTCGGAGACAACCAGTCGCACATACAAACATACCAAATACTGAGAGCCGTACCTCAGATGGGTCCCTACCAAGAATATGTTTGCCACATACTAACCTACCAGAACCTTTTACCCTGCCACTCCTAGTAGGCTTCAAAGAAGAAAAGTACCTGTGTCCAACTTAAAATAGGCCTCCAGCCACCACGGCACCGACTCAGAGACAACCAGGCGCAGATAACAACATACCAAATACTGGGAGCTGTACCTGAGACGGGTTCCTACCAAGTATATGTGTGCCCCATTTTAACCTAACAGGACCTTGTACCCTGCTGGCTGCCATGACAAGTAAAACAAAAAAGCTTCCTCAAAAGAAAAAAGGAAGGGGGGGTGGGAAATTTCCTCCAGCGTAGCTTCCTTCTGACTGAAAACTTCCTGGGACCTCTAGTTTGGCTATTCCCTGAAACTTCACCTGTTCCTGTCCAAGACACCAAATGGTCCCACCACTTATATTTCCTGTATACTATGCTGAAACCCCTACTTGACCCAAACCCCTTTAACCCCTGTCATGCCGGCCCACCATCCATGTCTTTTCTCTCCTTTACTCCAGGCCTCCCTTAACTGCTGCTAAACTCACATAAACTCAGTATGTTAAAGCCGTAAAATGGATGTTTTTCACCGTCAGTTTCCAGCTGTCAGTTTCCAGCATTCAGAAAAGGTTTTCAACTACCCTGTGTACATAAGCCCTAAGATGGTTACCAGAGGTCATCAGAATTTACGGCATCCAAAAAGACAGAAACAACCTCTGGAACAACTATGGGATCTCTCAAGGAACAATTTTCCTCTAGAGATCCCACTCCATTGGTATAGGGGCACAATGCCACCTACTGAATGGAGGTCCAGTTGCACCTGTCTATAAGCTGTCATAAAAGAAAAGTAATGATGCAAAAAAAAAAAAAAACACAATTCTGGAAATAATCAATTTACATTCTTAACATTGTGTATGACTGAGGGTGTGGCAGGAGTGTGTCCATTGCCTAATTACTGTACAACCTTAAGTCCAAAAAAGTTGGGACATTGGGACGTTGTGTAAAATCTACATTAAAAACAGAATGCAATGATTCCAATCTTACAAACCCATATTTTATTTACAATAGATGATAAGAACACATTTCTGTACATTTTCTCAGTTTAAACATTTAATTTGTTTTCTATTTTCTATTGTGAATAAAACACGGGTTTATGGGATTTGCATATCATTGCATTCTGTTTTTATGTAGATTTTATGTAACATCCCAACTTTTTTGGAATTCATCGTATATTGTGCTAAAAGGTGGCCCTTTTTCTTATCTGTCTGCTGAAAATGGGTCACAGGAGTGCAGAACGAAATGCACTCCTGTGATCCACAGAGTTTTGGCTGTACTTCTCCTTTAATTGCTTAACCACTTCCTTACTGGGCACTTAAACCCCCCTCCTGCCCAGACCAATTTTTGGCTTTCAGCGCTGTCGCATTTTGAATGACAATTGCGCGGTCGTGCGACGTTGTACCCAAATAAAATTTGCGTCCTTTTTTTCCCACAAATAGAGCTTTCTTTTGGTGGTATTTGATCCCCTCTGCGTCATTTCTGATCGCCGCTATAAACAAAAAATGAGCGACAATTTTGCAAAAAAGAACAATATTTTTTACTTTTTGCTAAAATACAAATCCATTAAAAAAATTATTCATCGGTTTTGGCCGATATATATTCTTCTACATATTTTTGGGGAAAAAAAAATCGCAATCGGCGTATATTGATTGGTTTGCGCAAAAGTTATCGCGTCTACAAACTGGGAATTGATTTATGGCATTTTTATTATTATTTTTTTTTTTTACTAGTAATGGCGGCGATCTGCGATTTTTAGCGGTACTGCGATATTGGGGGGGACATGTCGGAACATTTTGACACTTTTTTGGGACCAATGACATTTATTCAGCGATCAGAAATTTAAATGTCCACTGATTACTGTATAAATGTCATTGGCAGTGAAGGGGTTAACCTGCAGGGGGCAGTGTAGGGGTTAAATATGTTCCCTGGCTGTGTTCTAACTGTGGGGGGGCATGGCTGGTCGGGACATAACAGATCTAACTGATCCCAGTGACAGGGATCAGTAGATCTGCTATGTCCCCTGTCAAAGAACGGGGAACCGCCGTGTTTACAACGGCGGTTCCCCGTTCTGAGGCTCCTGAAAGTGATCGCGGGTCTCGGGCGGACATCGGGTCCGCCCGACCCGCGGGCACGCTCGCGCAGCGTGCAGCGCGCGCGCGCCGCCGCTGCCTCCAGGGGGCGCGCGGGAGCATGCGCAGTGGGAGGACGTCCATGGACGTCCTCCCGGCATTTCAGGTCCGCGCTGGAGCCGTATTTCGGCAATAGCGCGGACCTGGAGGGGTTAAAGACCGCCCACCGCATATATACTGCGTCAGGGTGGCTCTATTGCGGGAAACAACATACCTGTACGCTGTTTCCCGCAATAGATACTGTGGGCACGTGCGCGCTGCCGGAGGCGCACGCGCCCACTTCACGGAGGAGGAGCCGATGCGCATACCCGGTGGGCCCGATGTCTGCCAGCCACCCGCAATTGCTCCACAGAGAGGCAGAACAGGGATATGCTTATGTAAACAAGGCAGATCCCCGTTCTGACAGGGGAGAACATGGGGATCTGCTGTTCATAGTGATCAGGAACAGCGATCTCTGTGTTGTTCCTGTCAGCACTTCCACCACACAGTAACCCTTTGATCGCTCTTGGTCTTAACCCCTTCCCTGCCATTGTCATTTACAAGGTAATCAGTGCATTTTTTAGCACTGATCACTGTATTGGTGTCACTGGTCACCAAAAAGGGTCACTTAGGGTCAGATTTGTCCGACGCAATGTCGCAGTCCCGTTAAAAATCGCTGATCGCCACCATTACTAGTAAAAACCATAAGAAAAAATTAGAAGTCCATAAATCTATCCCATAGTTTGTAGACGCTATAACTTGTGCAAACTAACCAATATATGCTTATTGGGATTTTTGTTACCAAAAATATGTAGAATACATATTGTCCTAAATTGATGAGCAAATTTGTTTTTTTTAGATTTTTTTGGATATGTATTATAGAAAAAAGTAAAAAAATATTGACGGTCTTTTTTTGTTTATAGTGCAAAAAATAAAAGCCGAAGAGGTGATCAAATACCACCAAAAAATAGCTCTATTTGTGGGAATAAAAGGACATCAATTTTATTTGGGTACAGCATCGCACAATTGTCAGTTAAAGTAACATAGTGCCGTATCGCAAAAAATGGCCTGGTCATTAACCACTTCAGCCCTGGAAGGATTTACCCCTTTCCTGACCAGAGCACTTTTTGCGATGACTGACAATTGTGCGGTTGTGCGATGCTGTACCCAAACAAAATTGACGTCCTTTTTGTGCTATAAGCAAAGAGTGACAATTTTGAAAAAAAAAAAATTTTTTTTTTACTTTTTGCTATAATACATATAAAAAAATATATATATAAAAAAAACGAATTTATTCAACAGTTTAGGCCAAAATGTATTCTACATATTTTTGGTAAATAAAATTGCATTAAGTGTTTATTGATTGGTTTACAAATTATGAGAATTGACTTATGGCTTTTTTATTTATTTTTTTTTTTTTTACTGGTAATGACGGCGATCTGCGATTTTTATCAGGACTGCGATATTGCAGCAGACAGATTTCAGGTTATGCTGATAAGGACAAAAAATTGAAAGAGCACCTTACAGAGTATGCTACAGAATTGACAGAAAACAAGGAAAGTAAATTTAGCAGAGACAAAAGAGCATATGATGAGGAATTGGCATACAAATGGTCCTAGCAAAACACTCATTGTTGAAGAGGTCACTTTAATCTACACTTACCAGCTACCAACTATGATAGAATTGAATCTGACATTTCTTCTTTATCCTCAGTTTCTTTTGCACCCTTAGGTCCTTATTTTGGGGCTCTATCCAATACATCAAAGAAAAAGAAAAATGACAGAGAAAACAGTCTATCTGGACAACCCAAAAAAACGCACATTCCCACTAAGGAAAAACAAGCACGTTCTCATCGAACACAGAATCACACAGCACTGGGTACACCATCGATTGGAAATTCCACAAGTAGTATTTCCATGTCGCTTTCTTCACCGTCCGGAAGTAACACTGTCACGTCACAATCGGTCACTCAAAACTCACACCAGGTAGGCGAATTGCACACCCACGCATGCGGTTCACAACAAGATGTATGCACGGCACTGATATTTTGCCCCACATCTACGTGGGGAAACCCAAGAAGGTAGGGACCACAAGTCAAACATCCTCTAAACAATCTATACAGGCCCCAAAGTAGGTTGTCCTGGCCCCCAATCAGTGGATGGCCGGGATGAATAAGATATTATCAATTTGTCATCCTATCCCTTATCAAGGGAGGAGGTTGATGTATTGAAACTTGGCCTCACCTTCTGTCTGGATCAGGAGGCTGATCAATTTGAGCTTGTAAAGGACTTGCATTTATTTGCAAGATGCCTTATGTATTAAGTACTATATGATAAAAAGTCTACAAACTCAGAAATTCCTATCTTTGACAACTCGATGTTGGAAAATACCACCACAGAGGAACTAAGAGCCCTTCAAGACTTGATGGAACTCTGGGAGGAAAGCAACATGGGGAGGAGGGGGAGGAGGGACAAGGGGGCACTCCGCGATGGATGACTAATCTTGCTTCATCCCCTTTGGAAGAGCCTGTCTCCTTCCTTCCGAAGTCATATAAATTAAAATCCAAATCATTCCCAGTACTCCAGGGCAACCCCAATATTTGGGCATTCGTCATTCAGGTAACCAAGGCTATTGAAGCCACTAACTGGAAATCAGGACCACATCTTTTTTTCAAAGACAGGCCATCAAATCTTTACAAAACAACAAACACATCATCATCAAACCCTCTGACAAGAGTGGTAATCTTGTGATTATCAACCAAGAAGGGTAAGAGAAGATGTGTTATGATATCATCCAGAACAAGGAATGGTACAAACAAATTCCAGCCTCATATGTACACAAGAGTGCTACTGCATTCAAAAATATCCTGATACGAGCATTTCACCAAGGGCTGATTGACGCTAACACCCTGAAGTTCTTATACAAAAAATACTGGTACCTACTGACTTCAGACCAGAAGGTCAGCAGGTACATTAAACCTTTTCCAGAGATCACGTTTAAAGGGTCCAAATCACTTAGGGATACGCTGGTAGCGAGCCATTACTCTCATGACCACCAACCAGGAACAAAAGTTCCAGGCTCATACCCTTGTGGCAGATGTAACTACTGTTCATTTATCCTGAGGGGTGAAAACATTTCCCTTCCCAATGATACCATGTGTCCTTGATCTCCAAAAAAAATGGAAACACCCATAAGCAGACATATGGGCCTCTATTATAATTTTGATTTAAAAACATTAGGCTTCTTTGCCTTGAAGCATGTTCCTGTGAACGAGCGGGGAGGAGAGATAGATTGTTAATTATTACAGCTTGAAACAAAATGGATATATTCTTTACATGCTACCAAATATCTAGGTTTAAACAAAGGAATAAGCTTAAAACTATTTTTATAGCTATGATTGAATATGGAGGAGGGAGTTGTGCCTTCCTTGGTTGTAGAATACTCTCCTTCCCCTTTCCCCCTCTTCTCTTTCCCTTTTCCCTTCTTCCCCTCCACTCTCTCCCAAGCCATTGTCATCAGGCCTAAGACTTTCTGCCCCCACGGATAAATTTCCAAGAAGTACCATGCATACCAATGTTAGTATGCAGTTTATAAACATGATCTTGGTAGGATCTATTTATTTTCATGTGTACATTTCTATTTGCCTTTATGTGAAAAAACATGTATTTTCCATTTAACATGTTTATTAACAGTATGATTCACATTGTATGTTTGGATGCATCCCCCCAAATGGCAAGGTTTCCTCATAACTTGAGTTGAGCGAACCCAGACTGTAAAGTTCGGGTCCGTACCGGACTTTGGGGTGTCTGTGCCCTGAACCCGATCCCGGACATTAAAAAAAAAGTCCGGGATCGGGTTCGGTATTTGGTATTTTTGGCGCCTTTTCTATAGCTGCTGGGCAGCCAATCAACAAGCTTTTCACTAGTTTGCCCTTAGAAGCCATCACAGCCATGCCTACTAATGGCATGGCTGTGATTGGCCATTGCATCATGTGACCCAGCCTCTATATGAGGCTGGAGTCACATAGCGCCGCGTGTCAGATCGTCTCAGACTAGAGTAGGTAGAGCTTCATGCCGGTGCTGTGAGGGAAAGATTAGCGTTCACAACCATCTCAGACTGCATTAGGGAAACCTTCATTGCGGTCCTGTGAGGGAGACATTAGCGTTCAGAACCATCTTATAGTGCAGGGGTGGCGAACACGCGGCTCTCGAGCCGCATGCGGCTCCCGGCCATAATGAATGCGGCTCTTTGCCTCTTATTATATTTTGTATATACTGTGGCTCTTTGCCAAGTTTCATGTTTCTCTCAGGGCGATCTCAGGCAGCTTGCATTGACTTCTATGATAGAAGTCTCCTCGCAAGCCGCCTTGAGATCGCCTTGAGCGCCACTTCGCGCCGATTCGCGCCACTTCGAGCCGATTCGCGCCACTTCGCGCCGCATCGCGCCGATTCACGCCGATTCGTCACTGCGTGGTGTGGCTCTCTGACTCTCACAGTTTAAAATTTTGGCTCTTTGTGTCTAACTTGTTCGCCACCCCTGTTATAGTGCATTAGAGAGATGTTCCTGTCTGTGCTGTGAGGGAGACATTAGCATTCAGAACCATCTTATAGTGCATTAGGTAGACATAACTGTTGGTGCTCTGAGGGAGAGATTATCATTCTAAAACCATCTACTACTGCATTAGGGAGACGTTCCTGTTGGTGCTCTGAGGGAGAGATTATCATTCTAAAACCATCTACTACTGCATTAGGGAGAGGTTCCTGTTGGTGCTCTGAGGGAGAGTTTATCTTTCTAAAACCATCTACTACTGCATTAGGGAAAGGTTCCTCCTGTTGGTACTCTGAGGGAGAGATTATCATTCTAAAACCATCTACTACTGCATTAGGGAGAGGTTCCTGTTGGTGCTCTGAGGGAGAGTTTATCGTTCTAAAACCATCTCCTACTGCATTAGGGAGAGGTTCCTGTTGGTGCTCTGAGGGAGAGTTTATAGTTATAAACCCATCTCCTCCTGCTTTAGGGAGAGGTTCCTGTTGGTGCTCTTAGGTAGAGTTTATCGTTATAAAACCATCTACTACTGCATTAGGGAGAGGTTCCTGTCGGTGCTGTGAGGGGGAGATTATTGTTCTAAAACCATTTTATACTGCATTAGGGACAGGTTCCTGTCGGTGCTGTGAAAGACAGATTATCGATCGTTCTAAAATCATCTCATACTGGTGTAGGAAGAGGTTCCTGCTGCTGGTGTGAGCAGTGCATTTCTTGCACAAAAATAAAAAGTGCATCTACAATTTTCTTTTTTTTTAATATTATAAATAATAATATAATTTATTATTCTTTTTTTTAGTATTAATAAATAGTGCTACATAGTACATTTGTGTCCAGAATGAGGAGAGCGTCAAATAAGGGACGTGGTCATGGTCATGGTGCTGCTGGTGTTGATGGTGTTACTGAAGCTCCTGTTGCAAGGATAGGACGTGGTCGATCTGTGCCAGCTACATGCACAAGTGAAACACCTTCCTCAGGTAGCCGACAGAACCTTCAACGTTATATGGTAGGCCCGAATGGCGCTCAACGAAGGGTGAGGCCAGAACAAGCACAGGCGATAGTAGATTGGGTGGCTTACAATGCCTCCAGTTCCTTCACATTGTCTCCCACCCGGTCCCTTGATGAAAGCTCAGAGTTGGCACCTGAACCCCATGGCCATCTGTCTTTCACCTCAGCCCCCTGTAAATCAGCCAAGCAGTCTGAGCCCCAAGTCATGCAGCAGTCTCTTATGCTTTTTGATGACTCTGCTGGTGTGCTTTCCGTGGGCTATACCTGTGGACGGGCATTGAACAACAGACCGATGAGTGGTTGTTGCCACTGAGCCTCAAGCCCGGCCTGGTGGTGTGTGATAATGGGCGAAATCTCGAAGCAGCTCTGGGCCTAGCCGGTTTGACGCACATCCCTTGCCTGGCGCATGTGCTGAATTTGGTGGTGCAGAAATTTCTGAAAACTACCCGGATATGTCAGAGCTGCTGCAGAAAGTGCGGGCCATCTGTGCACACTTTCAACGTTCTCACCCTGCTGCTGCTCGCCTGTCTGCGCTGCAGCGGAACTTGGACCTTCCCACTCACCGCCTCATATGCGACGTGCCCACAAGGTGGAACTCCACCTTGCACATGCTGGAGCGACTGTGCAAGCAGCAGCAGGCAATAGTGGAGTTTCGGCTGCAGCACGCACGGGTCAGTCGCTCTGTGGGACAGCACCACTTCACTACCAACGAGTGGGCCTCCATGCGAGACCTGTATACCATATTGCGGTGTTTCGAGTACTCCACCAACATGGCCAGTGCCGATGACGCTGTTCTCAGCGTTACTATCCCATTTCTATGTCTCCTTGAAAAAACACTTCGGGCGATGATGGAAGAGGATGTGGCACAGGAGGAGGAGGAAGAGGGGTCATTTCCACGGTTATCAGGCCATTCATTCACAAGTGGCTCGGAGGGTGGTTCCTGCACCAGCATAGGCCAGGTAAAAATTTATCAAGCCAGGGCACAGTTCTGGAGGATGAGGAGGACAAGAAAGATGATGATGAGGAGGAGGAGGACCCGTGTTCACAGCAGGGTGGCACCCAACGCAGCTCCTGGGCATCACTGGAGTGTGGCTGGGGGGATACGGAGGACACAGATGATACACCTGCCACAGAGGACAGCTTTTCTTCGCCTCTGGGCAACCTGGCACACATGAGCGACTACATGCTGCAGTGCCTGCTCAACGACAGCCGAGTTGCCCACATTTTAACTTGTGCCGATTACTGGGTGGCCACCCTGCTGGATCCCCGTTACAAGGACAACGTGCCGTCCTTAATTCCCTCACTGGAGCGTGATCGGAAGATGCGCGACCACTAGCGCACGCTGGTAGACGTGCTGCTGAGGGCATTCCCAAATGACACAGGGAGCTCTGTGGAAGCACAAGGTGAAGGCGGCGGAGGAGGAAGAGGTCGCCAACGCAGCTGTGGCACCGCCAGCACCTCAGAAGGCAGAGTTAGCATGGCCGAAATGTGGAAAAGCTTTGTCAGCAGCCCGCCACAACAAACAGCACCACCAGCTGATAGGCAACGTCTTAGCAGGAGGCAGCATGTCAGAAACATGGTGGAACAGTATGTGTGCACACACCTACACGTACTGACTGATGGGTCTGCCCCATTCAACTTCTGGGTCTCCAAATTGAGCACATGGCCTGAGCTTTCCCTATATGCCTTGGAGGTGCTGGCCTGCCCTGCAGCCAGTGTATTGTCTGAACGTGAGTTTAGCATGGCAGGGGGCGTTATCACAGACAAGCGTAGCCGCCTGTCCACAGTCAATGTGGACAAGCTAATGTTTATGAAAATGAACCAGGCATGGATCCCACAAGACTTGTCTGTACCTTGTGCAGAATAGACATTTAGACCGGCCTCACACAGCCATTGGTATACTTGTTTTTTTTTAATATGTCTCAATATTTTGGGGGCTACCCCAATTAGAAAAAAAAAACAAACAAACAAATAACAGTGTTGGCTACCTCCTCCTCCTCCGCCACTGCCACTTCCACCTACACTGCAACGGTTACAGCCTAATCAACCTCTAGGCTTCTACTCCACATCCACCTCCTCCTCCCATTTTTATTTTTTTGTGATTTTAAGTTGTTTCCCTATCCACATTTGTTTGTAGGGCACTTGTCCTACTCCTTACCCCCATTTTGCTTCCTTTTGCAGCCCTCTAGCCCTTTCCAGGACTTTTTTACAGCCATTTCAGTGCCCAAAAGTTTGGGTCACCATTGACTTCAATGGGGTTCGGGGTAAAGTTCGGGTCAAGTTCGGTACCGAACCCAAACTTTTCTGCAAAGTTCGGTCGAACCAGACGAACCCGAACATCCAGGTGTCCGCTCAACTCTACTCATAACCAATCATCCCTATGCAATATGGTATGTATATGGTCCACCTATGTGTGTTTTTGTTGTCTCTTTGTATCAGTGTGCTATTGTGTGTTCATTGTTATCAGTTGTTTGTTTTTGTGCAATTGCTATGGTGGCTGTATGACTTCCTGGGATTAGACATTTATGTTTAATCATTTTTTATGAGTCTGTCTGGGAGGCACAGCATCCATTTAGTTTGCAGGCTCATTTTGCCTTTGAGTCCTGGTACGGGCGCCCAGGGCCGTGGGCATGTCCACCTGGGGTCTGACTCCCTGTCTGGCCGGAATCTTGTATTTCACAGGTGGGCGGGGTGTCCCCCTCCCTGTGTGTCCATGTGCCGCATCCCTATGATCGGGGGTCCGTACGGCCTGTGGCATCCTGTGACCAGGCCTGTACTTACCTAGGACTCTGACAGCTAGACTCCACCCATCAGCATCACTGGTGACCACCCATGGGCGGAGCTCAACGCCAGTGCTGGGATATGGAGGGGTTAAAAGGACCCACGTGGTCGTCACTATATTGTTGGAGTCCTGGGGAGCATGAGTCATCAATGCATATATCAAGTAGATAGGTATATTTGAGGATGGCACTTCAGTACAAGCGTTTTTTGGAGGTCCAGTAGGGCACATGGTCCCTACAGACCTAATTGTGGGATATATTTGTGCTTACAGCCCCATAGGACTGGATGGGAGGATAACGTTTATGGACGCATTCCAAGACCCCCTTGAGCAGGAAATGGGTGCTTACTAATCGCAGGTATTGATCAGTTTGATAGAAAAGCATTAAGAACTTACAGGACAACTAACTACTCATGCCTGCCTAATGGCGGCCTGGGATATTTTATTGCCCTTGCTTTTATATGTGTATTTATATACAAAAATGACTATCACCATGTCATCCATTTATTTTATAGTGGTTGTGTGTATCCTACATGGCACTACAGTGCCACCCAGTGATTCATCATGCTCCCCACATTTAATATGACACTATTATATTAGTGAGTAATAGAGTTGAGCGAACCTCTGGAAGTTCGGGTTCTGCTGGTCCGTCCGAACTTCGGGACAAAGTCCGGGTTCGGGTCCGGACGGAACCGAACGATCGCACGGACCCCGAACCCCATTGAAATCAATGGGGACCCGAATTTTAGGCACAAAAATGGCTGTAACAAAGTCCTGGAAAGCCCTAGAGGGCTGCATAAGGAAGTAAAATGGGGGTAAAGGTAAGGCAAGTGCCCTACAAAAAAATGGGGATAGGGAAAATTAAAATCAAATAAAAAAATGGGAAGGGGGGTGGATGTGGAGTAGGAGCCTAGAGGTTGACTAGGCCGTGACCGTGGCAGTGTAGGTGGAAGCGGCGGTGGTAGAGGAGTAGGAGGAGGTAGCCAACATGGTATTTTTTTTTTTGTATTGAGGCCTATTCAAAAAAAGAAGTATATGAATGGCTGTGTGAGTCCGGTCTAAATGTTTATTCTGCACAAGGTATAGACAAGTCTTGTGGGATCCATGCCTGATTCATTTTAATAAAGGTTAGCTTGTCCACGTTGGATGTGGACAAATGGCTCCGCTTGTCTGTGATAACGCCCCCTGCCGTGCTAAACACACGCTCCGACAATACACTGGCTGCAGGGCAGGCCAGCACCTCCAAGGCATAAAGGGCAAGCTCAGGCCCGAGGATGAGGTGTAGGTGGGGGGA
>BLSH010351732.1:760388-770517 GCA_018402905.1 Glandirana rugosa | reverse complement strand
AGGACCTCAGGCGACTTTACAACACGACTTTTTCCAGGCGACTTTGCCTTGACCAATCAGAGAAGGGAGGGAGGGGGCTGCCTAAAAATAAATTCTATTCTTTTAACTGTAAAGTCGCTTCCATGTAGATGGGGATCCAACTTGGAGACGACTTCTATTGAATTCTATGGGCACAAGTTGGATAGAAGTCGCCTAGAAGTAGTACAGAAACCTTTTCAGAAGTCGCCTTGAAGTCGGAGCGACCTCAGTCGTGTATATTAAGACGGCTCCCATTCATTTCAATGGGATTTCAAATGTCAAGCGACTTGGGGCGACTTGAGGCAACTCAAGTCGGATCGCAAGTCGCCCCTGTGTGAATGGGCTCTTAATATCACCAACCATTCCCATTTTATTAAGGTGTATCCATATAAATGGTCCTCCCTGTAGATAGCCTAAAAAGCAAAATAATACAGCCATCACATCTAAGAGTTGTTAATATAATAAATGTTTGTGTTTCAGGGTGTAAGTGGCTGGGCAGCACAGTGGCTAAGTGGATAGCACTTCTCTCTAGTAGCACTAGGGTCATAAGTTTGAATCCCAAACACGGCACTGCCTGCACAGAGTTTGCAAGTTCTCACTGTGTCTGGATGGATTTCCTCCCATGCTCCAAAGACATGCTGATAGGTAAATGTATTTAATTTATTTATTTCAGGTACTTATATAGCGCTGTCAATTTACCCAGCACTTTACATATATATTGTACATTCACATCAGTCCCTACCCTCAAGGAGCTTACAATCTAATGTCCCTAACTCACATTCATACATATACTGGGAGGAAACCCACGCAGGCACAGGGAGAACATGCAAACTCCAGGAAGGTAGTATCCTGGTTGGGATTTGAACCAGTGACCCTTTTGCTGCCAGGTGAAAGTGCTATTCACTACACCACTGTGCTGCCCCTAAATTGGGGGTGGTGGGGCGTTAGCGGTAAATCCCCACTAGTTTCAGTGGGGATTTACTGCTGTTATAGCGGCGCTACAGTGGCGGGAGCAGTGCAATTTTGCTCCCCCACAAGAGGTTAAAACGGGGTTAAAAGTGCCGGGGCTCCGCTCTTCCGAAGCTTCGGAAGCGCTGCCCCATTGTTTTCAATGGGCAGGGCTGGTGGAGGAGCAGTATATTACCACTCACCACACCGCCCCAAAGATGCTGCGTGCACTCCCGCTTTCATATTGGGGTGGATGGGAGTGATTTTTGAGGAGCTTTACAGGAACTATTTTTAGCTAATTAGCACCTATAAAGCGACTCAGTGTGAAAGGGATCTAACAGGAGTTGTGAAAATATATGATGACCATAACAAAGATAACCAGAATGTAAAACAAAATTCTGTGTTTATAATTTTTTCCTTTGTTTCACTTGGTGATTTAGCTAATAATCTGGTGGCTCCTCTAATTATGAAGTGTGTCCCATGTTAGACTAGTTGCTGTATAGTGTAGAAAACTGCTTCTCACTGCTGCCTAGTTTTCCCTACAGCACTGATCTTCTGGCACTGCTGGGTTTGGCGTCAGCAGCTGCAAGTGTGAATGAGTCAGGTTGCTTTTCCACCCCTTCTACCAGTCTCCTCCATTCATGGAACTCATAGTATTCCTTTCCCCTGCAGCAGATCACTTTAACTCCAGAAGCACCAGAAGATCAGCATTGTTGGGAAGACCCGGTGGCAATGAAGGACACATTTCATTACAGGTAAGTGGAGGTAAGCTGCTGCATAGCAAGAAAAATGAACTCAACTTTAGCTTTAAAGCGGAACTAAACCCATTGATTTAACTGTTTCCCAAAACAGTTACATGCAAGGAAAGCCATGAATGATAACTGTCAGACCTGCCTGTGCTCTCAACCGAGCAGTAAAGCCATCAAATAGCTGTTGTCATTACAGATCACATGTGCAGCACCATGGCAACTGCAGATCAAACAGAGGCTAAGATGATTGCTTCCTTGGCTGGAAAGGATAGGAGGGTTTAGTCCAGCTTAAAGCGGAGTTCCACCCAGTTAAAAGTCAGCAGCTACAAAAAGTGTAGCTGCTGACTTTAAACAATTGGACACTCACCTGTCCCAGGCTCCAGCGATGCGGCCGTCCAAGGGCTCGCTCTTCTCCCCCTCCCCTCGACAGCGCCGGCATCACAAGTGTGGGCACCCGGCTTTGGCTTCAATGCCGGCGCGCACTGCGCATGCACGAGTCGCACTGCGCCTTGTGAATGGCTGGCGTATCTTCTGGGACCTGTGACATGTCCCAGAAGATCGCCGAGAGGGAGGGGGGAAGGTGGACTTCCTTCCTGTGCCGCGGCTCTAGGAGAGGAAGTGGACCTGGGACCCTGTGAAAACAGGGTCCCCAGTCCCCCCCCAAAAAAATGGCATGCCAATTGTGGCAGGTCAGGTGGTCGCCTTCCTTTAAAGCGGAAGTTTCACTTTTGGGTGGAACTCCGCTTTAAGCAGCAGATGTTTGCTTCAACTGTACAAACAACCGTTTCTTCTCTCCCACCATTTTCCTCCATGGTCCTCCTGACCCTCCCTGTCATCATTATTACAGAGAATGAAGAATCTTGGAAAGACAGTTCTAATTTTAGGATCTTTTGCTTTACTTCCTCTGTCTACGTTTGGACACTGATTTACAAGCTCTGCAAAAATAGTATCTATTGGATTGTTACATTTTTGATTTGTCATGGTTGATTTTGCCAAGTTTCCAGTTTGTTTCCTGTTTGTATTCCAGTGACATATGAAGAGGTTTCACTCTGTTTAATGAAATATACAAGCAAGAAGCAAAAGTTTAGTTGTCTGCATTTGTAATTGGCTTCAGGCTGCGCTTGCTTGGAATTTGTGTTTATGTGTGTGTGGTCTTATAGTGTCCTAATGGGAAATGTCCAGATGCTTCAATCAACTCCATCTTTCTGATAAAAAATATTTTTTCTGTTTACAATACAATTTAACTTCAAAATACACCAAAGAATTGCTAAGGAGAAGAGTTGGGGAAGGTAGATGTACTTGGTTCTACAACTGACAAAGGTATTCCTGGGTTTTGGAAGTAGCTTACTTGTAGTGTTACTAAACTCACAACAGTAAAATCAGTCTGTAGATGCAGTAAAGCATGCTTGTTACACTCACTGGGGAACCTAAGGAGTTAATCCTTTGCATTGTGTAAAAAGGCTGTTTGATCCTGTCTGCACAGATCCTCCTCTTTTTCCACTGACTCCAGAACAAGTTTTTTTCTTGGGAGAGTGCATGTGATCAGCACAGCTGCTTGATGTGGGGGTACCCGGAAGGAGGGAGGAGCACCAGAAAGGAACCTAAGAGGAGGAGGATCTGGGCTGCTCTGTGCAATAGCAGGTAAGTATATCATTGTTTTTTTTTTTTTAAAGGCTTTAATATCGCTTTAACTGTGGAAGGAAAGAAAGTCACTCAATTCCCCCATCGACACAGTCAGTGTCGATGGGGAAATCCCTTTTGCTGGGCTATGTATTCTGCCAGAGAGAGCCTTCCCAGCAGAAAAAATTGATTACTGCCAGCGGCTAATTGCATGTAAAAAAATCCAACAGGTTAGTTGTATCCAAGGTGATCGTTGGATCAACTAGGGTACAATTAACCCTCCCATAGATGGATCAAATCTTGCCCAGTCCCTGCTGAACCGACCTAGATTTGATCCATCTATGACCAGCTTTAGTTTAAATTCTTCTTCTGTGTCTCCCTGCCAGAAGAGTTTGTCCTGTCACCAGTGTTGATTGCTTTGACGAAAATATTTTCTTAGATGAAATTAACACTATTTTAGCTGACTAAAATACGACTAAAATGAATACAATTCAAATTACTAAAATACGACTATAATTAGAATGTAATTTTAAATCAAAATTTGATGTCAAAATTAACACTGCACTAGCACATAAGAATAGGCATCTACTAAGCTGCTGAAAGAAAAAGAAAAAAATAAGTGTATCGCCCCCATAGTGATGGGTGCATTTTGTAGTGGGTTTTTACTAGGCAAAATTTAGTCAGGCCTGACTATAAGTGCAGGCCTAAATGTTTTGATCTGAGCTGGGGAGTGGTTCAGGGAGGAGCTGTAGACAGAAGGAAGGAACGCCCATTGGAGTTTCCTCCCCCTTGTGCATAGAAGGTTCTGAAAAGGGGGAATGAATGAGGAGGTGTCACTTCCTGGTGTATGACAAGGAGCCCTGACCAATCTGCAGTCTGGATTGGCAGGGGGCAGGCCTCCTTAAATACAGCCATCTGCCAGCAGGGGGGAGGAGAAGTCGAGTGGAAGTGTGGAAGATGTAGCAGAGGTGCTGTGGAGGCCTCTACCTGGAAGGGAGCCCCCAGTCTGGAGGGGGGGGTGACCTTGAGGTCTGGAGACTCGTGTGCAGACAGGAGTGGAGTTGATTCCTGGAGCAGCACAAGGGGGTAGGAGAACATCAGAGGTGCTACTGTGAACTCTTTGAAGGATCCACTGGAGTTGGTGAGTGACAGACCCTGGGAGCTGGAAGAGAAAGGCCAGAGCAGTCTGGAAGAGGAATAGTGGACAGTCTGTGAAGCCTTGGGAGCTAGTCAGGGGAAGGAGCTTCACTGTGAGGAAAGCAGGTCGGTGGGACCTGGAAGAGGGGTGAGCTGGGAGTTGTAGTCCATCAAAGGCCCGGCTAGCACCAAGGTACTGAGCTACACTTTGAGGGGTCCAAGACCCTGGCCTGTAACGGGTGGTTCGGAGGCCCTGCTGACAGAGTGCAGGCCTCACCATGTGCTAGCTGCGGTGAAGAGAAAGGAGTTATGTGAGTTTTCCTTCAGGTCAGGAACTAAGTAATTTGCTGGAGAGAAGTGGAGGTGCAATGGTCTGCAAGTGATGTGCTGGAGAGAAGTGAAGGAGCAATAGTCTGCAGAAGAGATGTGCTGGAGGAAGAAGAGTGTATATACAGTCGTGTATATAGGAGGTCCTGTAACCAATTCTTTGGGCATCCTACAGTCACCCCTTTTCCCCATCCAAGTTAAATCCCCTAAATAAAACAACAAAAACAAGAGCCGGCCTGTTGAGATGTGAGATATGGTGGGATTGAGGGTAGCTATAAGGTGAACCACAACTACCAGCCACTCCCAAGGGAGCACATGGCTACATAAGAAAATGGCTTTTCTTATTTTTTTTTTTTAACATTTCATGATGGTAATATATTCAGGTAATATGTGCAATGGCATTACAGCCAATATATTTACAGCTTTTTGGTTTTCTTTATATATTTTACAGTTGCGCTTGTCTTTGTCAAAAAGCAACATTGTTGTTTATTTATGAAACATGGTTTTATTTATAAAGGCGTTATACAGTATATCACAACAGCTAAATCTGTGTCTGTAGTGCACGTTCAAACCTTAAGGCCCCTTTCACACGGGGTGGATCCGCTCAGCGGAGTCCCTCCATCGCCCATACTTCTGTTTTAAGTGATCGGATGGCAGACGGTCGTCAGCGGACACATCTCCGTTGACATCCGCCTGCTCATAGAGGTCTATGGGTGCCCCACTCGGATCTGCCTGAAAAACGGACAGGCGGATCCCAGCGTGCTTATCGTGTTTAAAGGAGCCTAATACCATAAATAATAATGTTTTTAGATTTTTACTCCAGGAGTATACAGTATAACGTGTTTGGTAGTTCTAGAGAAATGCTTAAAAGAGAAGTATAGGTTTTCTTTTTGTTTCAGAATCATATTTACCTAGGTGGATGCAGCATTGGTTCGATGCTGCATCTATCCCCTGGCACCTCTAAGATTGAGAATTGAGCGATCAAACACCACCGATCACTCTCAGACCTCCCTGATCAGAGAGCTGGTGACTGTCAGTCAGTGGCTCTCTGCTCTGCCCCCTCCTCGCTCACTGAAGCATTGGGCTGTAGAGGGGATGGGATCAGCCAGCTCAGGCTCTCAGTGGCTAGCTGAGAAGCTGAGCTGGGTACAAAAGATAGGATGGCTGCAGCACTTCTCTTTTCTATGAGTCTGCAGCAGTGACAGGGTGTGCACCTCATCCGTGTGCAGCCTTGAAGCCAGAGAATATCACCTGTGACCAGCAGCTTTTCTCTACTTAAGCTGAGCTGGGTGCCAGTCCAGGCATGAGGACGTCTGGAGCCTGGACCGGCTCTGTGACATCAGCTGACAGTGGGCTTCAGCCTGCTGTCTGCTGAAAACGGGTCACAGGAGTACAGCCACACAAGCTTTGCTGTACTTCTCCTTTAAATAATGCATTACAAGTTAACTAAACCCATTCGATTTTAGTCGACTAAAATGCACTGGAGATTTTAGTCGACAAAAATACAATTAAAACTAAAACAATTCAGATGACTAAAATACAGCTAAAACTAAAATAGCATTTTAGTCAAAAGACCATGACTAAAGCTAAATTGAAATTTAACATCACTATTAACACTGCCTGTCACCTCTCCTGCTTTTCTTTTCTCTCCTTAATCTGTGTTCTCTCCACACAGTCTGTGTCATTTCTGTTGCTTTCCTCCCCCTTTTGCAACAGTAAATCTTAAAGCTGTCAGCTGATCGGCCTCTAGTGGCTCTGATTTTAGGCACAGTGCCGAGAATAGAGAGCAACTGAGCATGTACAATGCAGGATGCCTTACTGGATTTTAAACAGTTCCGGACCACCCACCGCATATATACTGCGGCAGTGCGGCCTGGCTGCACAAAAGGTACGTGCTTTTTGCATGCGGTTTAGGGGGTGTGTCGATCCCACTGTGATTGGGCACAGCAGGAGTCAATCAGTGGGTCCAGCGACCACGATGGCCACCACGACCCACCAATCATTCTCTGCAGGAACAGATCAGCCGTAAACAAGGCAAACGGCTGATCTGTCAAAGAGAAACAGATAGATCTCATGTTTTAGCTGAAACACAATCTCTCTATTTCTCCCCCCCCCGCAATTAGAAAGCACCTCCCTAGGACACATTTAACCCCTTGATCGCCACATGTGTTAACCCCTTTCCTGCCAATGTTATTTATACAGTAATCAGTGCATTTTTTTAGCATTGATCACTTTATTGGTGTCACTGGTCCCCAAAAAGTGTCACTTAGCATCATAAATGTCCGCCGCAATGTCGCAGTCCCGCTACAAATCACCTATCACCGTCACTACTAGTAAAAACAATAAAATAAATAAAACGTCCCTAAATCTATCCCCTATTTTTTAGATGCTATAACTTTTGCACAAACCAATCAATATACGCTTATTGGGATTTTTTTTACCAAAAATATGTTGCAGAATACATATTGGCCTAAACTGATGAAGAAATATGATTTTTTTATTCTTTTTTATTGGGAATGTTTTATAGCAGAAAGTAAAAAATATTATTTTTTATTCAAAATTGTCACTCTTTGTTTGTTTATAGCACAAAAAATAAAAACTGCAGAGGTGATAAAACACCACCAGAAGAAAGCTCTATTTGTGGAAAAAAAAGGACATCAATTTAATTGGGTACAACATCACATGACCGCGCAATTGTCAGTTAAACAATGCAGTGCCGTATTGCAAAAAATGGCCTGGTCAGAAAGTGGATAAACCCTTCCGGAGCTGAATTGGTTAAGCACTATAGGCACTTACTTGATTGTTAATGTTTTACATATGCTATATCTGCAAAAAGTTGCATTTTAACATTGTCAGTCATACTTAGCAATCAATAATTGCTGTATAATATACACTCACATACATAAACGCACATACAGTATCTCACAAAAGTGAGTACACCCCTCGCATTTTTGTACATATTTTATTAGATCTTTTCATGTGACAACACTGAAGAAATGACACTTTGCTACAATGTAAAGTAGTGAGTGTACAGCTTGTATAACAGTGTAAATTTGCTGTCCCCTCAAAATAACTCAACACATAGCCATTAATGTCTAAACAGCTGGCAACAAAGGTGAGTACACCCCTAAGTGAAAATATCCAAATTAGGCTCAAAGTGTCAATATTTTGTGTGGCCACCATTATTTTCCAGCACTGCCTTAACCCTCTTGAGCATGGAGTTCACCAGAGCTTCACAGGTTGCCACTGGAGTCCTCTTCCACTTCTCCATGGTGACATTACGGAGCTGGTGGATTTTAGAGACCTTGCGCTCCTCCACCTTCCATTTGAGGATGCCCCACAGATGCTCAATAGGGTTTAGGTCTGGAGACATGCTTTGCCAGTCCATCACCTTTACCCTCAGGTTCCTTAGCGAGGCAGTGGTCGGTTTGGAGGTGCGTTTGGGGTCATTATCATGTTGGATTACTACCCTGCGGCCCAGTCTCTGAAGGGAGGGATCATGCTCTGCTTTAGTATGTCACAGTACATGTTGGCATTCATGAATGAATATTGCTCCCCAGTGCTGGCAGCACTCATGCAGCTCCAGACCATGACACTCCCACCACCATGCTTGACTGTAGGCAAGACACACTTGTCTTTGTACTCCTCACCTGGTTGCCGCCACACACGCTTAACACCATCTGAACCAAATGAGTTTATCTTGGTCTCATCAGACCACAGGACATGGTTCTAGTAATCCATGTCCTTAGTCTTCATGTCTTTCTTGTGCATCATCTTTAGAAGGGGCTTCCTTCTGGGATGACAGCCATGCAGACCAATTTGATGCAGCGTATGGTCTGATCACTGACAGGCTGACCCTCCCTCCCTTCAACCTCTGCAGGCAATGCTGGTAGCACTCATATGTCTATTTCCCAAAGACAACCTCTGGATATGATGCTAAGCACGTGCACTCA
Organism: Glandirana rugosa; assembly: GCA_018402905.1. NCBI lineage: Eukaryota > Metazoa > Chordata > Amphibia > Anura > Ranidae > Glandirana > Glandirana rugosa. Next base: position 761,765 of record BLSH010351732.1, on the reverse strand, counting down.
ATGTCTTTGGTCGACCATGGCAGGGCCTGTTCTGAGTGGAACCTGTCCTGTTAAACCGCTGTATGGCCTTGGCCACCGTGCTGCAGCTCAGTTTCAGGGTCTTGGAAATTTTCTTACAGCCTAGGCCATCTTTATGCAGAGCAGCAATGCTTTTTTTCAGATCCTCAGAGAGTTCTTTGCCATGAGGTGCCATGTTGAACTTCCAGTGACCAGTATGAGAGAGTGAGAGCGATAACACCAAATTTAACACACCTGCTCCCCATTCACACCTGAGTGTTCGGGTTTGGCTTGAAGAAAAGGTGGCAACCCTTCTGGGCTGTCTGCTGCTGCGCGCAGCACGCGCTCTAGGCTCTTCCGCGGTGCTGAGCAGCAAGCCCAGCCTCCTTCTCCTCCCTCCTGACTGAGTAACACTGAGCACAGCAGACGTGACTCGGCCAGCGCGGCGCCCGTATCAGCGCCGCCCACTCGTGACTCGTGCCAAGGAAGCGCGCGGAGAGAGCCAACCAGGAGCCAGCCATCCATCCGACTCCGATCCAAGGAGGACTGTGGTCTGTGGGCATTTTGCTGCCTAGCCCGTCTCGCCTGCAGTCCGCAGAAGCAGAGAGATCATCAGACAGGCAGCACTGGCAGAGCAGCACAGGAGAAGAAGTGCCAGTGGGATTGCTGCTGCCTCAGCCTGTTGGGACTCCTTGTCAGGTAAGGCAGTTTGGAATTTAAAGCTAGCATTTTGTGCTGGAGTCTGGCCTGGAAAGATCCTCCTCTTGTATACAGCTACACCTACCTTTCCCTCCTGTATATACTAATACCACCCACGGGAAGGTGGGTGTATATGGGGAGGGGATGGTATTAGTATATACAGTAAGGAAGGTGGGTGTCTATAGAGGGGGGTGGTATTAGTATATATACCCACCTTCCTTACTGTATATACTAATACCACCCCCTCCCTATATACACCCACCTTCCTTACTGTATATACTAATACCACCCCCCCATATACATCCACCTTCCTTATGGTATATACTAATCATTTGATGGGGACAGTGAGGACAAAATTAATGGGACAGTGAAGTTGCAATTAATGGGCACAGTGAGGTTGCATCTAATGGACACAGTGAGGCCACAATTGATGGGCACAGTGAGGTTGCATTTAATGGGCACAGTGAGGTTGCATTTGATGGGCATAGTGAGGCCGCAATTGATAGGCACAGTGAGGTTGCATTTGATGGGCATAGTGAGGCCACAATTGATGGGCACAGTGAGGCTGCATTAACGTTGAAGTGACAGGGTAATTAAAACAGGAGTGACAGGGGTAGTTTACTAATCATATATGGTATTCCTTCCACCTACATATACCCCCCCACCATAATCATATATGTC
>BLSH010351732.1:749408-760378 GCA_018402905.1 Glandirana rugosa | reverse complement strand
CCTTCCTTATGGTATATACTAATCATTTGATGGGGACAGTGAGGACAAAATTAATGGGACAGTGAAGTTGCAATTAATGGGCACAGTGAGGTTGCATCTAATGGACACAGTGAGGCCACAATTGATGGGCACAGTGAGGTTGCATTTAATGGGCACAGTGAGGTTGCATTTGATGGGCATAGTGAGGCCGCAATTGATAGGCACAGTGAGGTTGCATTTGATGGGCATAGTGAGGCCACAATTGATGGGCACAGTGAGGCTGCATTTGATGGGCACAGTGAGGCCACAATTTATGGGCACAGTGAGGTTGCAATTGATAGACACAGTGAGGAATATATGTATGTGTATATATCAATTGCAACCTCACTGTGCCCATAAATTGTGGCCTCACTGTGCCCATCAAATGCAGCCTCACTGTGCCCACCAATTGTGGCCTCACTATGCCCATCAAATGCAACCTCACTGTGCCTATCAATCTATAAAACCACACCACAAAATATACACCCACACAGCACAAGATATAAATCCACAACACAAGATAAAGATAGAGAGCACTAGACAAAACTCCACAGCACTAGGTAAAATACAAAAAAAGTACAAAATATAAACCTACAGCAACAGATTGCACTGACAGAGGCCCTCTCTATGTCCATTAGAGAGTCTCTGTTAGAAAGAGCCCCCTCCAGGTCCCATTAGTGACTACAAAGGAGTTTAATGGGACCTGGAGGTAGGTCTTACTAACATGCCATCATTGTCATGACTCTCCCTCCTCCGAGGAAGTGCAGCCCCCCCCAGCCAAATGACATACCAATTATGGCATGTCAGAGGGGGCCCCTCCTTTAAAGCGGAAGTTCTACTTTTGGGTGGAACTCTGCTTTAAGTTTTTGCATCAGTTTTTTTAAACCTTTGCATGCCTGTGCTTTATGTGATAATGACGTTATCAAAAAGAGGCAGAGCATGGGTGACCTTAAAATGTTGCCCCCCCCTGGAAAAAATTCTGTGGACGCCCATGGGCTGCATGTATATTTTTCCTCCTTTGACTGTCCTTTGTATAAATACCCTTAAATTATATTATTTTGTGCATGTATGTTACATAAATGGATCATCATTGTTTTTTTCCTATGTTTCTTATTGTTTAATTTCCATTCTGTGATATATCTTTCTTTGATAATTTATACTCGTTACAAGTTATTAACTATTTTCATATGTAACTCCTGGCTTAGAGATGTAATGTACTGTATACAACACATGATATTTTTCTTAAAGATATTCCTTCCAATTTTGAGGTAACTATCTGAAAATGATGAATACAATGTCACTACATAAGGCCTGTATGTGTTCAACTTGAAATCGTATAAAATTAAAGTTGAACACATTTACAGTGTACATGTAGCCAGATATTTTTTTAATTTTGGATATAGTAGAGAAGGTTTAAAATCCCCATAAGTTTCTATTTGTGTACCATTGTGGAGATTCTCCTTACTTTGAGGGGGATTTACTAAAACCGGTGCACACAGAATCTGGTGCAGCTCTGCATAGAAACCAATCAGCTTCCAGGTTTTATTGGCAAAGCTTAATTGGACAAGCTGAATTTGGAAGCTAATTGGCTTCCATGCACAGCTACACTAGATTCTGAGTGCACCAGTTTTAGTAAATCTCCCCCCTTTATTTATATGGAAAAGTCTTAGGAAACTGCATACGAAAAGTCTCAGAACATTCCAAAGTCGTTTGAAAGATTTTAATTGCTTTTAAGATTTGATTTTGGTTTGAACGATAACCACATACACTGTTAGAGAAAAATTTCCCAACCTGCTCCTTCGAATGTTCTTGTCACTGCAGTCGATAACGATCATCAATTTGACCCACTATAGATTAGAAAAACAAACAAACTTTCTTAGAACATTCTTTTCCTAAGAATTTTCGTTCAAAATTCTACCCATCTAGGACCAGCTTTAGACAGCTGTCTCTGCAAAACAGGTGTCCCTATTAGGAGATTTATCCTCACCTCTTGTTCTGGTGATGACTCTAACATTTTATATATCCTATCACTTTCTGTTTCAGCGAAAAAGGCTAAGAGATTGTAAAGGAATTTAAAATATATATATAGTTACCTGCTCTGTGCAATGAAACCTCCTCTTCTCTAGTCCCGCGCCAGTGCTCCTGGCTCCTTCTGTCTGTCCAGTGCCACGGGGCACTCGTGCATGCTCGCTTCCAAGTCCTGCTGACCAATTGAGAAGAGGAATCTACAGGCAGAAATACAATCTGGGACATCTAACCCTTTTCTGCTGCATCCAATACTATGAATAATATTTGGGTTATACATATACTTTAATCATTTCTTGCTAAATACATAACTGTATTCATTTAAACACCTTTGTGGTGTCCTTTGTACTTTTTAAAAATAATTCAGGCAAGTTTTTTTTGCAGCTTGGGGGAGAGAAATGGCTATTTCTGGCTCCATTGCAGCTGGATGAAACATACAGAATAAGGTTGAGGCTAGGATCCTCTGCCATTGTTCCGGCAACAGAAAGTTTTCCTTTTTTTTTTAAATTTTGCTGTTTACTTGAGTGCTCGGAACCCAACTGTATATGGATTGCTTGACTAGAAATATGATAAAATGATTGTCAGAATCAGATAAGGTTTTAAGTAATGTTCTTCAGAACCTTGTAGAACATTTCCTTGTTTGGCCGTCATACAAAACACTGTGGGATCCCTCTGTGACCTATGACTCCTCTGAAGCCTGGAGAATAAAACGCAGTACTTATTTTAAGATCAACAGAATAATTGAAAGCAAGAAATGTTTTCATTTTAGCTCAACTTGTTTTGATGAATTAAGACATGAACTCACATGGTCCTTTTGTAACTTCCAAATCATTTAGCGTATAACAAAATGAAACTAAGGTAAAAGAAGAAAGGCATTGATGGTGTTGTTGGTTCCTTGCTTTATTGTAACGTATTTAAATATTCCGATTAATGTAAAAAGAAATGAGAAAGTGGTTTTTGTTAATGTGATTCCTCAAATGGGCCTTGTCACTAAGTAAAAAAAAAAAAAATTGCAGGTAAAAGTAGAAAAAGTATTTTAAATGGTTATTTGCAGTGTTTTTGTACCCCCAACAGGCCATGTTTTGGGAATTTCTCTTAGATAAAATAGCTGTCCAAAATACCAAGCCATTGGCTCTGATTTAAAGCACAAGATAACGATAAACCTGCAAACATGGCCTGTTGGGGGTACTTGAGGACAGGGTTGAGAACCACTTCTCTAGGGTACAAATTCACAAGCAAGCTACAAAATGGCTCATTTTCACTCTTGCCATACAAAACAGGTACCACTGGACCTCACGCTAGACCAGTGGTTCTCAACTCCGGTCCTTGGGACCCACTAACAGGCCAGGTTTGCAGGATAACTGAAATACATCACAGGTGATATAATTTGCTGCTCAGCGATTGCAGTATTCTAGTCTGCACCTCCCCAAGGTAATACTTAAAATCTGGCCTGTTGGTGGGTCCCGAGGACCGGAGTTGAGAACCACTGCGCTAGACCAACCTTGCTGCCTACTTCAGTTCGGGGAAACCAACAATGAAACAAAGCAAAGAAAGAAGGCACACCGGCTTCGTGCAATACCCTAAAAACTATTTCATGAATAAATATATATAGCCAATGCTAATGTACTCACAAAGGTGCTTTACATCATGAATATATCTGAAGCCAGTCCCGTAATAGGAAATGTTTCCATCCACAGAGACACAGCTGACGCATATCAAGGGCCAAGCTCTCCTCTTCAGAGCTGACTTGTAAGGGGCCTTTGACTTTGCTAAGGAATTTAACCACTCTAGGAAGGCTCGATTCCCTAGCACAGGCATAACTCCCCCTCCCTTCTGCCACCTATAAGCCTTCTCCTGTTCTGAGAGTGCTTGTCTGTCAGCTCCTCCGCCACTCCCTTCACCACCCTACATAACCTTTTTTGTAGCTAATGAGGGAGGAGTGAAAACAAATACTATAAGGCAGCCTTTCTCAACTTTTTTTTTATCATAAAAGAACACTTGAAACCATTTATGGGTCTCAGAGAACCCTGATAAAAATTATATCTAAAGTAAAAAAAATAAAGTCATAGGGAATTCAGTGTAGTTAGCATATTTGACACCTAGAGGTGGTAACTCCCACCCCCTCTCCACTAGACAGCAACTTTACTTTCAGTAATAATCATGAAATTAAACACATAATAATGATCAGACAAGAAAAGCAGACAATGAAAAAATGCATTGTACCTTTACATTGGCATAGTGCTTTTTTGACAATGACGTGCAGTTGAAAATGTTCCTCATATGTTGGACAATGGTAAAATGTCCTTATACTATGATGGTTAGTGTAAAGGTGCCCTCTTACACTGACGATCAGAGTTACAGTGTTACTTTTCATTGATGATCAGTAGGATAGGCACTCCCTTATAGTGGTGGTTAGTAGGATATGTGCTCCCTTACATTGGTGGTCAGTAGGATTAGTGGTCAGTCGGAGAGGTGTCCCCTTACAATGATGGCCAGTTTGAGAACTGCCCCTCATACATTGGTTGTGAGTGGAGAGAATGCCCTGTTACATTGCTCAACGTTGCAGTGCCATGGTTGAGAATTGCATCTATAGAGTATCACTTGAGTCCGCTGGGGTTGCTGACATTCCATTCAAGATGGCGGTGTCCAGCAGCAGCCTCAGGCCTTTTGGATACACAAGGGAGGCTTTCGCAGGTGGATAACATATATAAAATATGTTAAATGCACAAATGGATATATGGGAATTATATTGTTTAAACAAATGGTCTGGCAACATGGTTTCTTTACATATACTGAACCAATTTAACCCCTTCCTGATGGTCATTTGCATAAGTGTAGCAGCACAGTAGTGGTCCTTATTCCATGATACCACATATATTCTTCACTGTTTTGTGTCCGGAGCCCACCTAATTGTGCACCCCAAGCACTGTGACCGTACTGTCACTGAATGCCCTTTGTCCCAGAGTAATTATTGGGAGCAGGTAAGAGGAGCTCCAGATTATGTGATTACTGTGACAGCCAATCACAGTGATCAGATGGATGGGAAGCCTATGAAAGCAAATTGTGCCCTATTGTTTTTACTATGAATACAAGCAACAAATAATGCACACATATGTGCACCCATGCACATCAGGAGTTGGAGAATTTATTTTGGGTTGTTTTTGGTGGACGGTCATTGTAATGGCTAAAACTGTAATGTTTTGGGACAGTTTTTCTTTGATAATGAAACAAAATCAAAAGATATCTGTTAACATTTGCCACTTAATGAAGGCACATGATTTAGTGTTAATATCATTGGTTATAGATAATAGTAGAGGTCAAAACTCCTTTTCACATTCTATAGAAGGGTGATACCTTCATGAAAAGAGCATCAGTCAGTCAAGCTTTAACTTTAACTTTCAACATTGAAATCCACTTAAAAGAAAGCTGAACTGTAATAAATGTGTGGACAGCCAGTGCTGATTTCCTTCTAAAACTCCTGGTTTACTAGCTGTCTAGTTTCAGCACTCTCTGATCTGACCTGGAACAAGCATGTGTTAAATGAAATCAGAGTGATGTCAGAACTCTGAATCTGTGTATTTGTTCCAAGTCATTGTCTCAGAAAGTATTGCAGCTGATGGATCAGTTACAGCCAGGCCATATGCACTTTAAGAAGGAGAGGTAAACGATGGCTTCCTTCATAGTCTCTCAGGACAGGTACCTCTTAAAGCAGCCTTTCCCAACATTTTTACCACAGCAGAACCTTAAAACAATTTTCAGGTCTCAGGGGACTCCTGCTATAAATTTTTAATATGAAAAAAGGAATATTTTTTTTAGAAGAATGCCCCTTACATGAATGGTCAGTGGGAAGGATGTGCCCTTTACAGTGGTGCTCAGAATGCCACCCTTACAGACAGCTAAATAAGATCATTGGTGTAATACTGCGTGCTCTGCCAAGGGCTTTTGGTTTGGGATACAGTGGTGGTCAGAATTCCACCCTTATAGACAGCTAAAAAAGATAATTGGTATAATACTGCTTTCTCTACTAAGGGGTGTTGGCCTAGGAACTGTGTAGGCACCATCAGATAAGAGGTCAATCAAGAAACCTCTAGAGGAATCCTAGTTGATAATGATTGTCTGAAAATGAATTTGCAGCACAGGGTCACTTGTAAAGGATTACATACCTGTATTAGAGGCTCTATACTTGCCTTTCTGGTGGCCCATTTTCCAGATAAATCAAATACCTGTTTCCCCCACAGTATGCATTGGGAGAGAAGATATTCTGTTTGGAGTATATGCAGTGGCTGGCAGGCATAGAAGAGGTGTTTAAACAAACAAGCCACTGTAACGCAAAGTACACAGCCTCTTTGATCCAAATATGTATTTTTTTTATGCAAGTCAACCTGTGCAATTTAAAAGAGAACTTGGTGTTCATTTTTTTAATCCTTTCCTCCGCCCCCAATTTCCATTCATGATTAAATCTTCTATTGCGTTATTGTCTGGATCCTCTTTCACCAAAATTATTTTCTTTCCTCAATTAAATATAGCCATATTAAGCTTATTAAATAAAATATTTAAATAATGAACTAATGAACAAAGTATATTTTCACATATGGCTAGAGAATTATTAAAGTATCACATACCTCGTGTACAGTACTAATGTAAACATCTATGGAAAATCATAACCATCTGGTCCATATAACATACAGTATATAGGCAACTTTATAGAAGGAAACCACATGTGCATTTATAGCATACACAAAGACTGGCAGATTAAGATAATCAGAAATATTAAGAGCAGATGATTTTAGTGAAAAGGCAGCATTATGTATTCTGCAAAAGAAAGTGATTTGATTAGCAACCCTTTAGATAAAATTGTAAACTATACTTTCAGACCTTGCTTTTCATACATTTGCTTGTAGATTACATTCCATTTTACATTAGTTATATAAAACATTGATTTATGTTCTGCTAATGTTAAATAGGACCTGTCATAAAAGTAATTCCTTTGCCAACATTTCCTTTCATAGAATGATAGTTTTAATATTAAAGTGCAGTTTCTTTGGCTTCACTACTTAGTGAATCACTGATCTGGACCAGGAATGCAGATCAGGAGTTCCATTTCTGTTGGTTACCTGCATGTTCTAGCTCAGTATCTTACTAAGTAGGGGAGCTGAAGGATCAGTTTAATAGCCTCAGATTTTTTTTTTATTTGGAAGCCTCTAGGAATAGAGACAGAGTTAACGTAAACTGTTGGACAGGGCCAATTTGGTTGTTTTGCAGGCTGGGGAATCTTTTGTCTGTTTGTGATGTGCCTTGCCCTTCCATGTGCACCTTGCTGCAAAGGCCAGTTATAGATTGGGGCGGTTGCCACTTTTTTGTACAAATGTCTAGTAATAGAGGTCCATGTATTTCTCTTATGAAAGAAGACCGTTAAAAGAAAAATATGGCCAAAGCTTTTTCAGACATACTTCTCTTATGGGTCAAAAGAGGTCACTTACTTTTGCTCTCCTGTGACCCAGAGTCAGCTTATAGTGGGTTATTGACTGCTATGTCACAGAGCACCTCAAGGCTCTGGAAGGATCCTGACCATATTTTCAGGATCTACCCAACTGCTTGTTTGACAACTGGCACTAGCTCTCAGTGCATCACTGAGAGCCAGAGCCAGCTGCGCCTGCTCCCTCTCAAGTCTGATGCTTCAGTGAGAGCTGGAGGGGCAGAGAAGAGAGAGGCGATTGACAGTCACTGCTCTCTTCGATCTGAGCAGACCGAGACCTAAGTGATCAGCGGTCTTGTGAGTGCTCAGTTCTCAGTCTTAAAACCGATGTGGGACAGCTGCCACATCACACCGATGCTGCAGCATAAAGGTAAGCATGTATGTTTTTTTTTTTAATTCCCATATTTATGCTTTAACCCTTTTGCTGCCAGATCCATACGGCGGGGGGGGGGGGGGTATTACACACAATCCGGTGGCTGCAGCCACCGGGATTGTGTGTGAAACTGACAGGCAGCCTCCTGATGTCTCTGACGTCACTTCCGCAACAAGCTCTGTGTGTCCCCGGCCAGCTCAGCCGGGAAATAATGTTTTGCAATGTGATCTGCATTGCAAAACATTTAGTGGAGTACAGGGGATACATGCAGGGTCTTTTACACCCTGCATATCTCAGTAAAGAGAACCTGTGATCTAAAACCATCACATAGGGGACTTTTTGTTTTGCATTATAAAAAAGATCAAGAAAATAAGAACACTAAATAGAAAACATAAAATGTCTAAGTAATATGTGCAAGTCTTCATGTATAATTTACAGCTATGCACGATGTGGCCAGCATTGCCTTTCTGTATTTGTTTGAACCCAATAAAGTCTTTATGGAACTAAAAGGCTTAAGTATAGCTGTTGGTAATCCCTCTTACCTTTACTGTTTTCAAGATCCAAGACTGGACATTGAAAAATGTATTACCACAAGCCATGAGATGCCAAATCTTTTAACATCAATCTCCCTTACCAGCATTGTCAGTCTGGTTCTTATCATATGTGTAACCGTGCATTCTTTGTGTAAACACTAAAATCTGTCTGGATACTTGCTGACATGTGCTGGCCTGGCAATGTATGTAATTGCAGCATAGGCAATTTGTTATTTTTTTTACGGTTACCTTAAATGTTCTTCTCTGAAAATCTGAGAATTACTAAAAAATATGTGATAACAGACTGATTATACAAAAGAAAAATAGAAAGTGTACAGTAGGCCACATTGAGCAAGCAGAATTCATCCTTTACTGGCTGACTATACAGTACTTACTTGCTACAGTAAAATGAAATCTCCGTGGATGCTGATCAATCTTCAGACTATGAATTGGCAAAACTGGGAGTTTTCAATTTTTTTTTTTATAAATGGTTACATTTTGCCAAAATGTCCAAAATTCTGCTGAAATTTTGTGGAAATTTCACCATTTGGTCATATGCATCCGAGGTAGTTTTTAAGGGTGCAATGGTCTTTAAAAAGGGCTTCTGGGAAAGCTGAAAAATTGTCCCTTATTAGATTGGAACATTAGATACTGTACATGGCCTATTGTAAAGTTTGCTTGTTAGCTATTTGTTTTTGTAACAGTTGACTGTTTCTTGCCTGTGTATAATCACAACTGCTTTTTTGTGGTCCATATAGTGTAACGATGACCCATTTGTTGCCGGCTTATTGTCACACTTACAAGTTTCATGCATGCAAACTGCTACGAGTTCCTGTTAGTTAATCGCCTATTTGTGGCCAGCATATTGCCACAATTTCCCATTTATTGCCCAGATATTTTCGCAATTTCCTATGTATTGTCGTGAAGAAAAGTGAAGCTATTATCAGTAATCAAATAATACAGTAAATGTTTCACAGTAGCACATCGCTTGTGAAAAAAAATTAAACAATCACAAATATTAGCAGTGAAAAATAATAGCAGTGAAAAATAAAAAGTGTCATCAGTACAGTATATACAAGAAGACAGGAAAAAGTCTGTGCAAAAAATGAATGTAATCAAAATATTCATCACACCCCTGTGTGAGGACTTCTAAGTAATCAATGTACCTCAATGCCACCACCACCATGATCAAACTGACCCTTCTCCCTTTAGAAATGCACTCACCAGACCATATTACCCCCCATTCTCATAAGAAGGCACTAGCACTTTAATGGTAGCTGAATCTCCACTTGGAAGTATCAAATCTCGCCTTTCCACCATATGACAGGATTCATCTCATCGTATATGTACAGGAGAGAAAGGAAATAAAAAGGGGCCTCCAATAGTGCATTATTCCCACTAAAAATAGTTTATTTAAAAGGTTGTAATGCACTCACATTTGAAAAATGTGTAACCAGCATAGAAATACACAAGAGTCCCACAGTAGTCCAAAACCACAATCTCACCACCTGCACTTTAGCGATGACTGCCACCCTAGACTCACACTGGGTCCTCTCTGATGTAGGTACGTTACTTCCGATATCCATGTAACACAAAGGAATATGGCAATATTATGCAACATAAAGGTGTGAGGCACCAAAAAAAAAAAAAATATATATATATATATATACAGGGTGGGCCATTTATATGGATACACCTTAATAAAATGGGAATGGTTGGTGATATTAACTTCCTGTTTGTGGCACATTAGTATATGTGAGGGGGGAAACTTTTCAAGATGGGTGGTGACCATGGTGGCCATTTTGAAGTTGGCCATTTTGAATCCAACTTTTGTTTTTTCAATAGGAAGAGGGTCATGTGGCACATCAAACTTATTGGGAATTTCACAAGAAAAACAATGGTGTGCTTGGTTTTAACGTAACTTCGGGAGACCTTGGGGGCCATTCAACTGGCCCATGATGACCAATCCAGTTGAATGGCCCCCAAGGTCTCCCGATCTGACCCCCTTAGACTTTTATCTCTGGGGTCATCTGAAGGCAATTGTCTATGCTGTGAAGATATGAGATGTGCAGCACCTGAAATTACGGATACTGGAAGCCTGTGCTAGCATTCCTCCTGCAGTGTTGCTATCAGTGTGTGAAGAGTGGGAGAAGAGGGTTGCATTGACAATCCAACACAATGGGCAGCACATTGAACACATTTTATAAGTGGTCAGAAACTTGTAAATAACTCATGAAAGAATAAAGTTACGTTAAAACCAAACACCATTGTTTTTCTTGTGAAATTCCCATTAAGTTTGATGTATCACATGACCCTCTTCCTATCGAAAAAACAAAAGTTGGATTCAAAATGGCCGACTTCAAAATGGCCGCCACCCATCTTGAAAAGTTTCCCCCCTCACATATACTAATGTGTCACAAACAGGAAGTTAATATCACCAACCATTCCCATTTTATTAAGGTGTATCCATATAAATGGCCCAGTCCGAAGGTCATAGGCATTAAAGTCCACGACGTGTAGAGTATAGAAGTGTCGTATCTGTTAA